>ML790199.1:419421-437524 GCA_009831015.1 Picea engelmannii
AGTGATAGTGTGACAGTGGTTCCATCATTCTACTTCGACTTCAAGGTGGTAGGACGGGGCAAAGACAGGTGGTTGTATCCACCTTCCGGTTGTAGCCGGAGAACATTGGGGGTTGTAGCCTCCTTCTGGTTGTAGCCAGAGAATTGGGGAGTTGGAGCTTCCCTCAGGTTGTAGCCTGAGAAGCTAGGGGGTTGGAGCCTCCTTCTAGTTGCAGCTGGAAAACAAAGGAAGTTGGTGCTTCCAATGAATGTAATTCTTCTAGACATATAAGAAAAAACATTCCGTGGTTTTCTCCCGATTTGGGTTTCCACGTAAAACATTGGTGTACTGTGTATGTGTGTGATTATTTATTTTCCACGTAAAACACTGGTGTACTGTGTATGTGTGTGATTATTTATTTCTTACTACTCATTATTGGATAATAATTCTACACTGATATAACATTTGAAGAAAAATGATTATAATTACGCTATTACTGATTCACCCCCCCTCACAGTAATCCAACAACCTTTAGCGCACCTTTTCAATGGTTATATCTCCCGGAAAGTGAAACCCTAGTTTTCTCCAGTACCAGAAGTACCAGAAAACTAGAAGTACCAGAGTACCCGAATTACCAGAAAACTAGAAGTACCAGAGTACCAGAAGTACCAGAAAACTAGAAGTACCAGAGTATCGAAAGTACCAGAAAACCAGCAGTACCAGAAAACTAGAAGCACCAGTCCAGAAATCCGCTGGTCAAGTTTGAAGGGGAAAAAGTTGGATTTTTTGAAATCTAAACACACCAGACTACTCACCTCAACCAAGCGTACCTCCTGGTAAGTTCAAAATTCAATTTTGAGCACTTTCATTTTTTGGTCGTTTTACTAGCTCCGGGTAAAAGATGTATGCAAGCACTAAGCTTGTTGACAAGCTAGAAGGTGTGGACAACTTTCATGCCTAGAAGTATAGGATTGGACTCATTCTTGAAGAGAATGACCTAGCAAGATTCGTTAAAGAAGATGTACCATAACCCGTCGATGCTGCAACTAAAGAAAAACACCAAAAGGACACAATTAGGGCCAAAAGAATCATTGCAGATTCAATCAAATATCACTTGATTCCTCAAGTGTAGTCAAAGAAGACTACAAAATAAATGTTTGATTCCCTAACCATATTATATGAAGGAAAGAACATAAATTGGAAGATGAATCTAAGAACTCAACTCAAGAATGAAAGGATGCAAAAAGGAGAATCAATCCAGGAATATTTCTCTAGAATATCAGAATTCAAAGAACAACTAGAAGCAATTGGAGATACTATAGGTGAAGACAAACTCATAATGGTGGTCCTTAATGGTCTCACAATACCTTGGGATGCATTCATCCAAACTATTTGTGCCAGAAAGAAGAAACTACAATTTGATAGTCTTTGGGAAGAATGTATTCAAGAAGAATCAAAGGTAGCTAATCGAGAAGTTTTACTATCAAGAGATGAAGATCAATCCCTATCTACTCACACTAAAGGAGGAATAAATAAGTCTTACTTCCATAAAGAAACTCATAAGGAGTCTCAACCCCAAAACAAATTCATACATAAATAATCTCAACCAAGGAGATTCCAGAAGTTTCAGAAAGGAAAAAGGAAAGGAAAAGATTTCTCATCCTACCAATGTTACCATTGTGACAAGATGGGACATATTGCGAAACATTGTCTAGCCAGACGAGAAGAATACAAGAAGAAAAACAAGAGGTATCATGCCCATGAAGTTGAAGATGAAGAGCCACCCACAAAGATGATAAAAGAACGAATTGAAGACTATGTCTTAATCTCAGACCTCTTAGGATCAGTATCACCTTGTGAGGACACGTGGCTCATTGATAGTGGTGATTCTAAGCACATGACAGGTCAAAGAGACATTCTCTCTTGCCTTTCAAAAAATAAGTTTTCTTAGAAAGTTACATTTGGAGATGATTATCAATACCCCATCAAGGGAGTAGGAGAATAAAATTACAAGCTTAATTCAGGAACTCCAATGAAGATGAAGGATGTACTCTATGTACCAGGTTTGACAAAGAACTTACTCTCCATATAAGCTTTATAAAAGAAAGGCTTCAGAGTTTCCTTTATAGATGGAGAAGTTCTTATGTGGGCCAAAGGAAAAACCATGGAAGAAGCAAATTTTAGTGGAAAAGAAGAAGGTGGCTTGTATAAGCTAAAGGGTCACTCAGAAGCAACCATGACCCACTCCATTGAGAATCCATGTGAACTTTGGCATAGAAGACTAGCCAACATCAACTACAAGGCATTACCATATGTAAGCAAGGAAGTCACAGGTCTACTAGAGCCCAAGGTTGATCATGAAGGTGTGTGCAATGGATGTGCACAAGGGAAGAACATCAAGAACCCTTTTCTGAAGAGAGCTAGTAAAGAAGAAGGAGTCCTAGAACTCAATCACTAAGATTTGTGTGGCCCAATTCCATCATCCTCCATCAGTGGGTATGTATACTATGTATATTTTATTGATGATCATTCTCGTAAAACCTGGGTCTACTTTTTGAAATCAAAAGTTGAAGTGTTTAGTAAATTCAAGGAATTCAAATCCTTGATAGAGAATATTTCTGAAAGAAAGATCAAGATACACAGGTCAGATAATGGAGGAGAATACACCTCAAAAGAGTTTGTATACTTTTGCAAATATTTCAGGATTAAGAGGGAGGTCACCACTCCCTACAATCCTCAACAAAATGGCATAGTAGAAAGAAAGAAAAGAACTATAATGAAAGCAGTGAAGACCATGATCCATGATCAAGATCTTCCAATGTGCTTATGGGAAGAAGCAACAAAAACAACAATATATGTGCAGGACATATTGTCACATAGTGCACTTGGGTTCAAGACCCCAGAAGAGATGTTCTCTGGAAAGAAGCCAGAAGTAATCCATCTCAAAATATTTGGCTACCCAGTATTTGTACATATTCCAAAAGAGAAAAGAACCAGGTTGGACGCTTCAAGAAAGAAGAGAATATTTGTTGGATATTGTGAGGTCTCCAAGGCCTTAAGAGTTTATATACTAGGTTACCATCATATTGATATCATCAGGGATGTAACTTTTGATGAAGATGAAACACTCAAGAAATCAAGAAGATTCCATCTTGAAGAAGTATATGAAGAGGAACATGTAGCTCCTAGAGTTGCAGTTACAATGAGGGAAGTCATAGCTTCCCCTGATGACGAGATTCTAGAATATCATGACATAGTAGAATCTCAAGAACCTCCCCAAATAAAGATCTCTCACAAGAGAAAGCCAGCCTGGGAAAGGGAACTTATTCAACATGGAGAGAAGTACGATGTTCGCGAAGGAACCATGAGACAAGTGAAGAAACCAAAGCCATTCTCCAGTTATATGGCTTTGATGTGTGATCTCTTAGAGAAGGAGCCTACCTTCTTTGAAGAAGCCATTCAGAAGAAAGAATGGGAAGATGCCATGTCAGAAGAATACCAATCCATTATAAATAATGATGTATGGGAAATAGTTCCCAGACCGAAGAGCAAGGATGTGGTATCTTCCAAATGGATTTTCAAAATAAAACATGTTGTTGATGTAAGTATTGATAAATATAAAGCAAGGTTCATTTCTCATGGCTTCTCTCAAAAGGAACGCATTGACTATAAAGAGACATTTTCTCCTGTATCCAGATACACTTCGATCAGAACCATCATAGCCCTTGCAGCTAAGATGAAGTGGAAGTTACACCAGATGGATGTGAAAACAACCTTCTTGAATGGTGTCATTGAAGAAGAAGTGTATATACAACAACCTCAAGGATTTGAAGTTGAAGACAGGAAAACTCATGTGTGTAAATTGAAGAAAGCTCCTAGAGCTTGGTATGGAAGGATTGACAGTTTTCTGACGAGCTTGGGATTTACCAAAAGTAAAGAAGATTCTAACCTTTACTTCAAGGTTATGAATGATGAGCCTATTATATTGTTGTTGTACGTGGATGACTTATTCTTAACTGGAGAAGAAAATCTCATCACTGAATGTAAGAAGAAGCTCGATGCAGAATTTGAGATGAAATACCTTGGCCTAATGCACTATTTATTAGGTCTTGAGGTATGGCAGAGCCCATAGAGGATATTCCTTAACCAAGGGAAGTATGTAGTTGAAATACTAAAGAGATTTGATATGTTGGAGTGCAAGTCCATGAATACACCCATGGAAACAAATATGAATCTCTTGGTTGACTCTTCATCAGAATTGATTGATGATATGCTATATAGATAGATCATTGGATCATTGATGTATCTGACGAACACCAGGCCAATTATCTGTTTTGTTGTGAACACATTGAGTCAGTTTCTGGTAGAACCCAGACATGTTCACGTAGTTGTTGCAAAACATGTGATGAGGTACCTTAAGGGTACATTAGATTGTGGTCTCAGTTATGATGGAGATCATGAATTCAGATTGAGTGGATATACTGATTTAGATTGGGCTGGAAGTGCCTCTGACAGAAAGATCACTTCAGGATGTTGTTTCAATATGGGGTCAACCATGATATCATGGTAGAGTAGGAAGCAATCAAGCATTTCTCTCATCACGATAGAAGGAGAATACATTGTTGCATGTTATGCTAGTTGTGAAGACATATGGCTTCGAAAGTTGTTGATAGGTCTATTCAACCTAGAGATGGAAGCAACCCTGATCCTATGTGATAACCAGAGATGCATAAAGATGACAAAGAACCAAATGTTCCATGACAAGTCAAAACACATAGATATCCGATATCATTACATCTGTGACATGGTGCAGAGAGGAGCCATAATGCTCCAATATGTTAGCACAGATGAACATGTTGTTGATGTGTTTACCAAGCCTCTATCTCGTGTAAAGTTTGAGCACTTTCGAGATAAGCTTGGTGTAGTCCGTAAGGACCTCCCTCAAAAGGGGGAGTAGTGTTGTGATGCCAGCCCCATGATGATGATGTGCCAGCCTAGTTCTGGGATGCCAGCCTCATGTTGATGATGTGCCAGTCTCGTGCTGTGATGATGTGTCAGCCTATAAGTTTTGTGATGCCAGCCTCATGCTGATGATGTGCCAACCTCGTGTTGTGATGATGTGCCAACCTAGTGATGTGTTGCCAACCTCATGCTGATGATGTTCCAACGTCATGCTATGATGATGTGCTAGCCTCATGCTGTGATGATGTGACAACCTCATGCTGTGATGATGCGTTTCAACCTCGTGTTGTGATGATGTTTCCAGTCTCGTACTGTGATGGGAGCTTCATGCTGATGATATTGTGTTGCCAGTCTTGTACTGTGATGCCATATTCGTGCTGATGATATTGTGTATCCAACTTCGTGTTGTGATGCCAACTTCATGCTAAATACTCTCAGCCTAGTGTTGTTGTTGATGATGCTCCAACCTTTGTGTTGTGTTTTTGTTTCTATTGATGATGAGAAAAACTTCTGATGATTTATAGATACACCAGTTAGTGTTCCAAGATGTTGTTGATGATGTTTCCCTCTCTCTCGCCTGATGCTATTGTAGAATACCCTTCTAGTCAAGGGGGAGTGTTGAAATATTGTAACTGCAAAGAGTATTCTATTTATTATTGATGTATTATTGGTTAGATCAATCCCCTTTTGTGGATTGATCATGTTGAGAATTTCAAATGACCAAATCCCCTTTTGCGGATTGGTCAAACCCTAATTGTAATATGAAAAATGAGAAGTTGACCCCCATAATTAATTAAGGTGGTTCTAACCACCCAGAAAGAGAAGTTGGCCCTTCCAGTGAAAAGACACCTACTCTCAGCTCATGCCAGATTGTATAAATAAAGGAGGCCAATGCGTCATTTGTTCACTCACTCACTTGATCATCAGAGCGCAAGTTTGGAGCTGCAGTTGGAGAAGAAGGAAGAGAGAGATATGCACATTACTTGGAGAGGAATTTCTATAGTGTTTGGTTTATTCTCTTGGCATTGTATTGGCTATCTATATTAAGGAAGATTTTTCTGGGTTTTCTCCCCCATGAGGGTTTCCCAGGGTAAATGATGTGTCTCTTGTGATTGTGTATTTCTCATTGATCCTATCTATGTTATGGTTATCTAGTGAATTGAAATGAAACCTAATAATAGCTTAAAATCTATCAGAAATATGGATTTCAACAAAAGAAATCAGAGAAGAAGTATGAAGGCATTCAATGGAATGATGATGGGATTCTTATTTACAAAAGTGGAATGCATATACCCAACTCTCTAAATTTGAGAATAATTCTCATGGATGAGATACATAAAATTCCCTATTATGGACTTCTAGGCTACCAAAAACTATTGCTACAACAATGAAGCAATACTTTTGTCCTAAGATGAAAAAATATATTGTCGAATACATTGCCATATGTATGGAATCTTAACAATTCAAGGCTAATTGTTAACAATTAGAAGGATTGTTGCAACCCCTTTCCACTTATAGAATGAAAATGGGAGGTAGCAATAATGGATCATATTATTGGTGCACCAAGAATAGTGAGGAAACATGATTCTATCACAGTTGTAGTAGATAAATTGACCAAGGTAGTTCATTTTATTATTGTCAAATCTACTCATAATACTTCCAACATTTCAATAAATATTCATGAAATAAATTTTCAGATTGCATGGGGTACCTAATGCAGTTGTTTCCAAAGGGGGTACAAAGTTTACTTCCAACTTGTAGAAGAGTATCTTTGAAGACTTGGGTACCAAAATAAATTATAATACTACCTACCATCCAAAAATATATGGGTAGACTAAAAGAGTGAATCAAGTGATTGAATATATGTTTCTCATGTATGTGATAGATAAGTGGTCCAAGTGGGAATATTGTTTACACCTTGGTGGAGTTCACATATAAAAATGGGCAATGTGCATCATTGAGGAAGAGTCCATTTGAGGATTTATATGGTATAAGATGTAGTACTCTAGTGATCTAAGGATAATCCAGTGAACATAGTTGTACTCGGGCTAGAATGGAACAAGAACTCACTATAATCAAGCAAAACTTGAAGGCATCCCAAGACATACAAAAATGTAATGCAGATAAGAACAAAGTGAATGAAGACTTTGGTGTTGGGGATCATGTTTTCCTCATAGATAAGCCAAGGGATGTTTATTTGAATCTTGGAATTCATGCCAATTTGACACTGAGATATTGTGTACCATTTGAAGTCCTTGATGTGATAGGGCTAGTGGTGTATAGACATTCATTGTTTTCTTACATTAGAAATCACGATTTTTTCCATACTTCCTTGCTTAAGAAATATGCACATGATCTCAACCATGTGATTGATTGGATTATGAACTAGGTGAAACAAGGAAGAGATTTATAAAGAATTTTTCTATGCATCCTTGACAACATAGTAACATTGCTCCAAAATCAAGCCATGATAAAGGTAAAGGTGCAATGGAATCATTTTGGTCACGATGAGGTTGTGTGGGAGTTGGAAGTTGAAATGAAGGAGGCATACACATTTTTTTTCTAATATCAAACTACACCAAGGCGGAATGTAATAGCCCGATTTTGACCCCAAAAATATATTGGATCAATTTATGTACAAATTGTGATTTATTGTTTATATGGACAATAGTCAAGCCATGCGATCTTAAATAAATGACACTATGTGTAAATAATGTAAATATGTTTGTATGGATTTCTAGTGTGAATCTCAAGCCTAGGGCTCGACTACAAATGGATAGGCATGTAGATGTTGTAAGAATAATTCTAAGGACGGTATGGTAGGGTTTCCATAATGTAACATACCCAGTTTCAATCATCGTAAATTATAATGTAATTGTGAAAATGTGACTTAGGCTGCTAAGCTGATATATTTGGGGAAGATATCCCGTATGGATTGATATCGATGAGGGACAAAATATGTGTTTTGTACATTGAAAATAATTAATTAAAATAGTAATCGTTGATTGCAATACGAGAGGGACGATAACGATGGGGGCTATGATTCCACAAGAGAGGGGGATAAAGGGGGGTCCAAGGGAAAATCCACATTATTCTTCCTAAGTTAATGTATCATTACCATATAATCCTCCCTTTGACTTATTAGACACTCAATCATTGAATTCATGTAATAGGTTGGGTGAGGTACTCAACCAACTCACCTAGTTATGAAAGCATGGGATGAGTACAAGAAAGGGTGGGGGAAGTGTGAGATTCAAGGAATCATTTTACGGAAGAGTAAGAGTCAAGCAAGCAAGGGAGAAGAAATAAATTTGAGTAGGAAGAGGGGATAGTTTTTACATGTTGTTTTTGGGCAACAAGAAGAGTTGGTGTCACAAGGTTGGGGATCTCAGTTGGATTATGGACGTCCAACATCCTCAGCAACATCAGGAATCAACATATTTCATTTGACGGTAAGGAAACAATGAATTACTGGAGCCAGGCTATGCCTTTACTTTACTTTGTTTGTTACTTAGTTATGTTTGTGTTTTCTTATACTTATTCAACAATAAGGAGAAATAATTTATACACAACAAAAAAAAAACATGTAAGTGGGATGCCAAACCGACCTAATACCCAAGTCTTTTTATTGACAAGAACAACAATGTGATGAGCCAACATGCATGCCACACAAAGAAAGTTTTACAAATGAGATTTCACTCTGTTACAAAGAACCTGTGCAAAATCAATACAACTCTTCTTCGACGAGTCACCCTTGTGCCCTTCCTTCATCACCACAACCAGAAGTTCTAATGAGCCACCTCCCCCTCGTGCTTCATCTTTGTGATGTCTATGGTTCCTTTCCTTAATTCGTCTATCCCCTTGCTTGGTTAATAACTTCTCTTCCTTTCTTGTGACTCGACTTCCAAATGGTTCCCTCCCTTGTTTTATATAGGCACCCAACCTATATAACCAGCATGGACCTTCACCATAGAGCGACACGACCATTGGTAGTTTGTCCACTTTCGTTTCAGGATGAATTTTCCAAAGTGATCTCTTTCTCACTTGGATAACTCGTCAACTTCAGTTATGGTCATCCAATTTAGGTTCATGACCGCTCATCGACCAGTCTCTTGGCTAAGAATCCAATGCAATTTTCCGTGGCTAGCTCCCATTGGCACGACGATCCCCCAAGGGGACCAAGATCACACAACTTTAATTTTTCCTTCGTTTAGTTGGGTCGGGCATCTTCTCTACCGAAGCGTCCAACTGACACCTTTGACCGACCTATATTTTCGGTGGGGAACCTATTTCTTTCATGGAGCACCCACCTTTCCTACGTCTGTTGTCAAACCTTCATCTTAACATCTGTCGTAATAAATATTTGGTAAAGTCGTTCTATGGATTGTCATGTGCCCAAGGATCCCCTACTTCATGATATAAGAAGTATTCCTCCTTCTTGAACTGAATCAATTACCCTCTCTTTCTTGACTCATCTATCTTGGTTTGTGGTGGAGGGGCACATGCTCAGACCAAACTCCTAAGATCTTACACCCTCCCCCACTTCAAGTTGTTGTTGTCCTGACAACACCTACACAATATTCAATATCCAACTCTACTCACATTCATTTTTCCATTCGAACTGCTGCTAGAAACCCCAAGTTTCGTGCCGAAATGGAAAAACTAGATTTCTATGCGATGGAAACCCTAAGTTTCCCTTCCTCATATCACTTCATATATGCATGGTCTATACCCAAAGTTAGTATGACCTCTTCGCCTGCAAAATGAATTTATTTTTCCCAAATTCTCTACATCGATCCATGCACAATTCTGTCATCCAAGACCACATGCCATTTTCACAATGATATTGCCAAAGTTGCAACTATGTCCTCAATGTTACATGTCATTGCTTCTTGCTGGGATGACTTTCAAATTTTCCTAAGTTTTGAAATTTTCATGACCTTCACTATCTCCATACTCCAACCTAAGTACATGCTTCGGCACATATCTATAGCTCCCACATATCAAACTAGTCGGATGACTAGTCCAATTGTTGCATCCAATTTGTGAGTATGCACTTCCCCATGTCCTTAAGTCATTTATGTCCACAAATTAAGTCTCTTTATCCGATCCTCAATATCAATGCAAATTTATTCTTCTTCACCCAAAATTTTCTTAGTCTTCAACTCATCTCAACAACTGCTGCCAAGCTTCCCAACTGTTGCCTGCACCCTCATGTATTGAATGCTATCCTCTACAACCCAACAATTGTTTTCTTTGTTCTTCAACTTTTGTTGCAATATATTTTCACCAAGGAACCAAGGTCACTCTACCTACTTCCTTGGCAGTGAGTCCATCTTCATGTTGCTCAATAGATTAAGTATTCCTAGAGTCCACCACCAAGGCTTCGGGTGAACGATGTATATGATCTATGTTCTGTGTGAAAGTACCTCAGGACCAGTCCGACTTCCTTCAGTGAGCATCCTGTTGGTTGTCACTCTCTCTTCCTACTTCTTAGGCTGAACCAGGTTCAGATATGAACATGATTCCACCAAATCCCTCTAAAACTATTGGCCCTCCTGGTAAACCAGAAGGAAACACATTACACAGAGTGTAATGCGCAGTCTCACCCGAGATAGTTCTATGGGTGAATACAATGCTCAAGTGCTTGCAGTATGGGAATGAGTGGGGATATGAGATTATACTTTAAGATATTCATTCATTTTGTATATCCTCCATCTATATTAAATACAGACATTCTTTATTCATGCATGTAAATCAACAGATCTAACTACTTCATCGAGACATTCATCTAAGATTTATCCATTGATAGAAAATATATAAACAATAAACACTTCACAGAACACATGATATACCATGGTTCACCCCCTCCCAGGCTACGTCCACAAAGATTTGGCAACTTAGGCTCTTTTATTATGGTTCTGTAATATATGTTGTCGCGTGCACTACAACATTGTTTATACAGTCACATAACAGACACTACGACCTTTGTGAGGCTGACTATATCACACCAGGATCCTCATCCCGCAATCTAACCCTTAATGTCTAGTTACTTTACTCTCCCAGAGCTCAACAACTTTCAAAAAGGTATCATATCTTACAATATTTTTCCTTGCTACGTAAAATAGTCTTCCCTCACATGCTAGCTCCTGACCTAGATGTCCTAGGTACTTATTTATACTTATTCTTGGCTTCTCATCCATTACAATGTCTTAAGAAAACCCTAACCCTAATTTCGTTATGCTTTCCTACATGCATGTCTCACATGTTGCTTTTCCTCTTTTTTTGGCACTGCTTTTCCTTTATTTCCGGTGCGCTACCCTGTTTTCCAGTGATGCTCCGATTCCTTCAACGCTTCTTTGATTTCTCTTAAAATTGGCCTATGCCAACATGCCCCCAACACTAACATCATGACTCGTCCCGAGTCACTCATGAACTCCAATATCTTTCACTACCTGTCCAGTGCATCATACATCTCTGCTATCCACTGACATTGTTCTTGAGCTTGGTTTCTCTTCTCTATCATTTCCTCTACCACCTGCGCGGTGACTAGAGGTCCTAATATATCCCCCCCCTCCAAGCCTATCTATTTGATGCAAACTTTCACCGCGTCGATATCCACAACCAACTTCTCTTCCTTCTCCTATAAGGGATCCAATTGAGCCTGTCTTGCCATTTTCTGTGTCTGCACCGTTTTTTCTTCTGCTTGTAGGTTCTTCATCTCTGCAACAATTTTGATTTTTTCTGGTAGGGACATTATTCTCTGTCGTTTCTTGACATATGTCATTGCTATGTGCAATTTTTATTCCTTCCCTTGTAGCTCTTGTAGTCTCCCATCATCTAGTAGTTGTTTCCATAGCTGGGCACTCTTTTCCAACATCTCTGTCAGTCTATGTATATTCTATGCGATGTTCTTTGTAGATGTTGTTACATCCTGCTCTCTTTGCGCTCTGATGTCTAGAGGAGTAGTAGGTATTGCACTCTCCTCTAGTTCCTTGATCTGGTATTTGTATTGTTGCAAAGTCTGCGCTATATTTCTCATCTTCTCTTCCGAATACGCTTCCTTCGACTATGCGCTGACTGAGATGGCTTGAAAGACTAGCTATATCTGGTTCTCCATCTCATCTAATTTTTGCTGCACCCTCTTTTTTTCCTGCCCTTATTGGCTGATGAATTCCTTCATTATGGTATTCTCTTCTTGTGCTATTCATAGATTCATCGCGCCAGACCTTGCTCTGGACTGAATCTCTTGTGCGATGCTGACCTATAATTTATATAGTGCCTTTGTCATAATCTTAGGCAAAGCCAAGTCCAGTGTGTCAATGTCTTTTAAAGGCTTCTGTGTTGTCTCCTCATCAAGAAATATCATCTCAGGTGTTAATATAAAGTTGTCACTCCCCTACGCTATGATCTCCACTATTTCTTAAGGAGGGACTCCTTCCCTATCCTTTTATGGTGTGTCCTTTTGTTGTGGTTTGACCTGTATCTTCAACTACTCCATCATAGTTTTTACCTCTTGTATTTTCTCTAGAATTGAATCCCGGTGTTTCTCGTAATTTTCGCACACCTCTGACAGTCGATATTTCATTGTTGTGGGCCTTCGCCTCCACATCATCTGTTGTTAGTGATGTTTCCATTGGTTTTCTGTGGGCCTTCGCCTTCTTCCTAAAGGCACTTGCTTGTTCCCCTGTTCTCTTTATTTTGGCCTCTGATGGCTCTGATGCCTCAGGAATATATGTATCATGCACCATTTATTCCTCCATAGGTTTCTCCTATGTATCCGTTCTTATTCCTTCTGCGCGCACCTTCTCTGTCGTTCCTCTTGGTGCCTGTTCTATGCGCAGTGGTCCTTTTGTAGCACCACGCCATGATTTCTTCTTTGTCCAACATTTATTTTGTATGGGATTACTTCCCCCCTCTTTACCTTGTGTCATCTTCTTATTTTTGTTTGCGCTGTTTGTGTCTGTCTGCTGCGCAGGGACTGTTCTGTCCTGCGTCCTAGTTTTTCCTCCTGGAACTGTCTTTGGGATCATTTGCATTCTCCACTCTTCAGACCACTCTTGGATCTACATCTGGATGTCCTACATCATCACGTAGTAATTCAACTGTAGCCACTCCTTGGTTTAATCCCTCTTTGCTTGCATCCACATACTATGGCGCGATGCTTGGAAATTCACTATCTTTCCAAACTCTTGGATAGTTTCCAGTGAAATTATCCATGTGTCTGCCAACTTGTTATGGATCTCCGTTAGGTACAGCGCAAATACGTCGTTGTTTATTTTCTTGGCCTTGGGTTCTGTTGTGCTTTGCAACGACATGTAGCATGTTGCACCACATTTTCTTATCCTCTGTAGGAACACGTTGTATGTGGGTTCTTTCCATCCTACCAATGCAATGAGGATGAGTAACCATGAGTAGTGGAACTCAAATCCCCAATATTGTTCATCCTTGAAATATTATAGAAAGGAATCTAGTTAATAAGGGGCCCATCTCATAGAGCTCCCCTTCGCGCACTACGTTGTTGCTGCTACCACTGTCGTTGGTACCTCCTCTTTTCTACATTTGCGCATTAATTTGCAACCTAATAGACTTGTTGCAAATCGTGTCACATGATCATTGATGTCATTGATATTGATTCCCTTGTTGCCTATTTCTACGCCATACTTCGCCTTTATCTCGTCAAAGATGGCTTTTGCCTTTGTTTTGTCTTCTAAATATTGCTTTGGCTTATCCCCATCCGTGGGTATCCCGATAATCCCTGCGATCAGATCAACATTGATAGGCATGTGCCTATCCATCCACATAATACCTTCATGTACTCATGCTAGGAGTTTCTTCACACATCCATTGACGTGTTTACCGCACCCAAAGTGCGGTATGTCCAACAAATTCATGATTACTGTGTTGTATAGCCCCAGGATCCACTTTCCAGGCTTCAACAATGGAGCGCCTAGTGTACCTTCTCCCCTACTCTCTAACTAGCTCTTTGGCGCCAAGTCTGGGAATTTCACTGCGTCCACCACATCATGGTCAGAGTATTTAAGAGCATCTACTCCTCCCACCATTTTGTCATCGACCTTCACTCCCTTGGGGATTTATGGCATCACTATGGCCAATTCCTCCTCTGTGCATTGTATGCCTTGCGTATTTCTCTCTGCTCCTACCTTCTTCTTCCCTTATGGGGATGATACCCCAACTGTTTGCATGGCCTCGAGCTCTGTTTCATTGTCTTCTTATGGTTCTCTTCCTTGCTCTAGACCTTGTTGAGTCAAATCTATGGCATGTTCCTCTTGCTGCATCCCTTTTCCCCTGGACGCATCAAATTCTGTCCTTTCTGTGTCCTCCTCCAGATGTTCGGCCTTTTGTGAAAGGTTTTGTTCCTCCTCTATGTTCATGGTAGTAGGCTCATATTCCGGTGTGTGAATCTCATCCATATCCATGACTATGGGCATATCCTGCGTTCTTATTTTTGTCACTCGAGCACTACTTCTCTTGTTCCGCCCAGTTCTTCTCAGTGCTCCGACTCTCGGTGGTGACATTCTGCTAAATTCCAACTGCTGGCCACAAATATCCATGGGTTTTTATCACTTCACACTCTTTTGTGCTCAACTCTCACTCTTCTCTCTTCTCCTTAGTGAAAAACCCAAATTACTGTTTTCCCCCCTTTTTTGATTTTTATGGTGGGACGACGAAATGACAGTTGTGTCGCACTGACATTTGTCACTTTTTCACTTTATTTTGTGTTTCCTGCGCATTGTTCCTTTCTACCCATTAAATTCTCTCCTGCGCGTAGTGTTTTAAATCACTGGTTTTTCTGTAGCGCACTATTAATTGTAATAGTTATATTATATCAATACCTTCCATCTTCGCCGATCTGTTTGTATTTTTATCCCATTTTTACTTTTTATGGATTTTCTCCTTTTTGTTTCTTTTCCTCATTTTCTCTATCTTAACTTCTACTATAATATACTATGTACATATTTTCTTACTACGTTGTAAGGTTCAAGTGTTAGGAGGTCGACTGTCCTTGTACAATTTCAATCGACTCCCATTGATCATTCCTTTCGGTTCTTTTCCTTGCAAATCTTTCAGTTGTAAAAATCCCCCATTTGTGAAAATATTCACTTCATATGGCCCTAGCCAATGCATTATGAATTTACCTGGATTCTAAAAATATTTACTGTCATAAAGAAAGACTAGATCTCCCTCCTTGAAACTCTTCCTCTTGATATTTCTGTCATGCCCAGATTTATCTCTTGCTTTCTGTACTTCCTTGTGAAACCCTACTAGAATCCTATCCTCATACATCTCTATTAGTTAGTGATTGCTGCGACGCACAGGCTAGGTACCAAAAATTCTAATGGAACCACTTCTTCCTATCCATACACCAACCTGAATGGTGTATGTCTTGTCAACTTTTTGCCTGTAGTCCTATATTCCCATAATATTATTGGTATCTTCAAATCCCAATCATCCCTGTTGACATTTCAGATCTTAGTTATGTCATTCTCTAAGATCTTATCGAAGGCTTCCACTGTTCCATTTTCTTGCGGATGGTATGGTGTACTCTTAAAATGGTAGCCTTCAAATTCCTCAGTCATAGCCATGCTAGTACTGTTTATAAAGTGAGTTCCTTGGTCACTCATAAAAATCATTGGACAACCAAATCTAGTGATCGCTTGCTCAAACAAGAAGTGTGTTTCTGTCTCTGCGTTGTAGTCTTTGATTGGTGCTGCTTCTTCCCATCTTGTTAAGTATTTTTCAATAGTAATGATATACCTTATTCCTGACCTCTTTACTAGTGGGTTAATTGGTCCCACAAAGTCTATTGCCCATTTGTCAAATACTTGCAAGGTTACCTGTAGTATTAGGGGAATCTCATCCATTCTATTAGGTTTACCAACCCTCTGACAGACATTGCATCTTTGGAAATAGTCCTTTGCATCTATATGAATTGTTGGCCACCATAATTCTGCATGCAATACTTTCTGCGCAGTAGCTTTGCCTGCATAATGTCCTCCAACTATTCCTTCATGGGATTCTTCCAAAATCCTAGGCCTTTCGTGTTCTAGTACACATATCCTCAAAATATTGTTGGTGCCCATCTTGTATAAATGTCCTGCAATTAATTGGTAGTTTACATAAATGACTACCAGATTTTTCTTCTACGCAGTGTTAAAATATTGTGGCGTCGTCTCTGTACTCGAGTATTCAATGATGTCAACAAAATATTCATCAGCTACTTGGACTAAAAATAACTCTGCATCATGGAAGTTGTCTTCCAAGTTGGTAGGTTCTTCTCCATTAGCTACCCTTGACAGGTGATCCGATCCTGCATTCAACTTCCTTGGTTTGACTATTACTTCAAAATCAAACTCCTGAAATAATAATAGCCATATACATATCCTCCCCCCCAACACTGGCTTGTTGACTAGGTATTTGAGCATTGAATGATCTGTGAACATCTTAAAGTGTTTCCCCAGTAAGTAATGTCTAAACTTATGCAATGCAAAGACCATAGCTAAGCCTTCTCTTTTTGTAGTATTGTAGTTCTTCTTTGATTCTGTCAGTTTTATGCTAGCAAATTTTATAGGATGGTCCAAATCTCCTACTCCTAGCTGCACCATAATTGCTCCAAGTGCTATAGCTGATGCATCTATATGCACATGGAATGTATTTTCCCAATTTGGAAATACTAGAATAGGTTTTGTGACCATTATTTCCTTTAGAGTGTCCAAACCTTGTTTACAATCCTCATTCCACTAAAATTTGATATCTTCCTTTAACACTTTCTCCATTGGTGCAATGATCTTTGCATACCCTTTTACGAATTTCTTGTAGTAGCATGTATGTCCCAATGTTGCTCTCAACTAGAACATTGATTTCGGTGGTGGTAAATTGACAATCACTAAAATATTTGCATGATCTTTTAGCAAGCCTTGTCTGCACACTATATGTCCCAATAATATTCCAAAAGGTTTCCCAAAGATGCACTTCGTGATATTCAACAATATCTGACACTGCCTACATCTTTCCAACATCTACCTTAATAATTCCACATGATCCTTTAGTAGACTATATACATTCCAATCATCCATATACACTTCTAAAAATTGATGTATAAACTCCTTAAAAGAAGCTATTACTAATCAAGGAGGATCCTCAAGTCCAAAAAATGCTCAAAAATAAAAGTTCTCGGAATCGGACAAAACCAATTTCATTGCGTTTGTCTCGTCGTGTTGATTCACGCCATATATTTACTTTCTCAATCAAACACCATATGAGAAATTTATCACACTCTAATAATATTTCCAAACAGACAAAAAGTCAATAGTCAATAGGAAAAAAGTTAATGATGACATCATCATGCTCACGTGGCATCGTCTGGAGGTGACACGTGGCAGTTGACCGTACATTGATGTGGTTGAGGATTAGCTTGTTGACTGGGCAGGTGTGGAAGACGTGGTCCAATTAGTGCTTGACAAGTGTCACTTGGTGGGTGATTTAAATGGTGCCATGTGACCTAGTCACAGGATGCCACGTGACTGTTGAAATAATGTAACTGCGAAGGGCATTCTTATTATTTTATTATTGGATTAAATCCCCATTGTGGATTAATCATGTCATTATTATTATTTTTATTATTAGGTTAAATCCCCATTGAGTATTAACCAAGTCGGTAATTGTATAAGGACCAAATCCCCTTTTGCGGATTGGTCATCGGACAATTATAATGTAAAGAATAAGAAGTCGGCCCCAGCAGTTATAATGAAAGGTTGGCCCAGCCAGATTTAATTAAAGGTGGATTTATCCACCCAGTATGAGAGGTCGGCCCTGCCAGAATGGTGTCTCTTCACATGTGCCAGATTAGTATAAATAAGAGGCTAGTGCCTCACTTCTAACACACACTTCACTTGCTCATGTTCTTATGAGGCAAGGTGACATTTCTAGTTGGTGAAAGAAGAAGAAGGGTGGCACATCTCTTGGAGGAGGATTTTTTGTATTGGTTGAGTTATCTCTTGAACATTTGTACAAGCTTTTATGATAAGGAAGTTTTTGCTGGGTTTTCTTCCCCTAGAGGGTTTCCCAGGATAAATGCTGTGTCTATTGTGGATGTGTGTTTCTCAGTGATCTTGTTTATATTATGCTCTTATCTTATGAA
>ML790199.1:443393-490799 GCA_009831015.1 Picea engelmannii
AAAGAACTATAATATCAGCATAAAACATTAACAGTGACACCCCTTCATTTGTTTGTTGTTGTAAAAAAGTTGTGGACTTTCCCAGAATCGACCCCGCAACCTTCGAGCTTGTGGGAAGCATTTTGGGCAGGTCAGGCTACCAACCTGCCTATGGTGGGACTTAACATGTATATGTTCTTTATTATATTTAAATTGCAAGTGTGGTTTGGGCGGAGGCAGAAAGGGTTGGGGTCTAGCCCTAGTTCGTGGTCCTGTTACATAACCATACACCCACAACACCGAGCGTGCTTCCACTCAAGTGTTAAGGGATGGAGTGAGGGCCATAGACTAACACCTACCACCATATGATCTGGAGCGGTGACCACAGAGAGGGCCAATCGATAGGGGGCTTATCCCGTCCGATCAGACCCTAGTCCCATTGAATATGCCAAGAATCTAGGATCCAGCGGAGGAGGGGCCAGCACACAACACCCTTGTGGGCTATACCTTGGCCATATGAACCATGTGACCTAGAAAAAGGGGCACACGCCAACCTTTAGGGGGCCTATTTTGATTTTATTTATCATAGTGGTTATTTTTCTATAGTTTTGGCCCAAATTGGGCATTTTTGGATATTTCTTGGCCATTTGGAGGGGGATTTGATCCCCAAAAGAGGCCAGATCTTTGTGGGAAGTTGTTCTTACATAATTGAGCCTAAAAGCTATATAAACTAGGCCCTTTGATCTTGTGAGGGTACTTTTGTATGTAGGGAATGTGAAGAGGAGTTTGAGTTAATGGCCCATTTCTCATGTTTTGAGGGGCATTGAGTCATGTTTTGAGAGGAGATTTTTGAAGCATGTGTTCATATGCACAAGGAGGTATTGTACAATAGATCAGAAGCCTGTTTGTAACAAAAAAGAGCCATTGTAAAGAGAAATTGAGCATTAAAGATCAATAAAGTGGTCCTCCACTTGTAAGCGGGCCCCCACTTGGAAGCGGGCCCGGAGACGTAGCCACACATTGGTGAACTCCATTAACAAGTTCTTTGTGTCTATTTCTCTTTCTTATTGTTGGTATCTTCTCTTATTTTCAACATGGTTAATGATGGATGAACTCTTAAATAATTCATGAGAATCAAGTTAATGTCAATTTGTTATCAATACCTTTCATTTTTGTATCAATTACTACCCTTAAAAATATGGTTGGTACATTTTTCAGCCCAAAAGGCATGACTGTGTACTGGTAGGATCCCCATTCTGTGGGAAAAGTGGTCTTGTACCTGTCTTCCAGAGATATCATGATCTAATGGTAACTTGAGAATCCATCTATAAATGAGTATGCTTTGTGGTCTCCTACATTCTCTAATACCTCATCTGTGAAAGGGGTAGGGAAAGGGTCATGTAGGAAAGCATCATTCAGTTTTCTCAAGTCTACACAAATCCTTATCCTTCCTTGTTTCTTTTCCTACACTACCATAGGCCTTATCCATTCAGATTCCTCCATTGGTTCTATGATTCAAGCTTCTAACATTCTATGAATTTCTGCTTTCACTTTCTTCTTATATATTGGATTCAGTCTATACGGTATATGTCTGATAGATCTAGCCTCATGTTTGAGAGGTATTTTCATCTCTCCTAGCTCTTCTACTATGCCTTTCATCTCTGTAAACATTATTGGGAATAGGTCGACATACTCACGCATTAACTTTGCTATTCCTTCCATAGTTTGTTCATCCCAATAGTCTCCAATGCTAGCCATTTTGGAATTATCAGTTGTCCCAATGTTGAATTTATTCACCTTGATTGGCGCAACAAACACTTCTGAATCCAGAGATGGACCTTCGACCTCTCTTTTACCTTCAAATTCTGTAATATGAATATTGCGTAGATCATATTCATCTGGTTATTTTTCTTCCACATGATAGCATGACAATAGTTCTTTGACTATATGTTTATTTTGTTGTTGACACTCTATCATGAGTTAAACCTCTAGTTCATTAATAAATATCACCCCTCTGATCGGTTTGAGTGTTGAATCAACATTCGGGTTCTCATGTTCGAATGCAAAAGTGACCATAAATTTTTTAAACCTCTAAGACATACTTCAACGTATCTTTAAGACGTTTAAACCTCTAATCAATCTCCCAAACAGACTCACCTGGTTTTTTCCTAATCTCAATCATCTCATTCATGTACTGATCTTATGAACTAGGTTTCTGAAATTCATTTATCAACAACTTCTTGACATCTGCAATAGTCCTTGTTGTTCCTGGTGGACTGTTTATAGCTAAGATCATGTAGCAATCCAGTGCGTGGTCTCTTAGCATGATATCTAACTACACAAGTTTTGTATCCTCATCTGTGATCTGCTTTGCTTCCCAAATATTCTCACAGATAAACAAGTTCTTTTCAGGATCCTCTCATGCTTCTCCCTTGATTCGGGTAACCTGATGGTGGGATCATGTCCTGCCATCTTGAACGGATTTGAACTATGACCTCTACACAGTGTAGATACTTGAATACTACTTCCTGAACTGGCTCCTCCAGTCATTGCTCCTTGGTTGGGTGCACTTCCTGTTGTCTTTCTTCCATGAAAATTTGGTTTTCTAAACGATGGTGTTCTTTCTGGTGTATTAGTCGCACATGGGTTTATGGGTTTCACTCTGACACTGACATGGATGGGAGTGTTTCCTTCTGTTCCTTCCCTTGTACCTCTTTTCTTTCTTTCATATGTTGTGCGCAGTATTTCCTCAATCTTCTCCGCAACACATAGATCCTCTACCTCTTCTTCATCACTTGCCAAGCCCTCTCTCTCTTCTATGGCTCTCTTCTTATTATTCATCTTATATTGGTAGGTTACTCCACTGCACATTTTTCCAGCTGTTTCCATGATCTTCTTGATCTGATCTTCCTCCATCATGATTGGGTCCAAGGCCTCCCCCTTCTTTCCTTTATCCATTTCTTCTTCCATTTCTTCATCTCTTGTCAGTGCTTCTCCCCTTCCTCCATGCACGCAGGGAATTTTAGTTGTCTGACTCCATAGTCATTACACCTTTGTTATACAGTAAGATATTTATGGAAGTATACAATGATCTAATATACCTTCCTCACGGTCCTTTTAGAAAATCTTTCTCTACAACGTTGTAAGACTTCGTAGTGCCTACTTCAAATTCTATGATAAATCTTGCAACAATACTCTCTAACCAAAAATCTATTGTGCACGTGAATTTGTTATCAACTTGTTGTAACTGCATGATCTCCACAGGATTCTACTCTAGCTATCTAATCCGATTTGTTGCATGGTTGTTTTTCAACCTCAATATCCACTCCTGCAACACATGTGGGAAATCACAGAAAAATACGTCATGCAAGTCACTAAATACATACTTGTCCAGATATTTGCGTGGTGTTATTTTAGGGTTTCTATTGTCTTTCTATGCAAGATCCATCTCCTTTTTATTCAACCATCTTTAGATCTCTTCCTTCGTTGGATTCCACAGTATGAACATTCCTTTCTATAGTTTCATTTTCTACGTGATTCTTTCATGGATACTACTCACTCAATGCCATGCAGTTTCAGCTGGAAAAAGAACCATTTGTTGGTTTTCACTCTCTCTCCCTACTTCTTAGGTTGACCTAGGTTTAGATCTAAACATGCTTCCAACAAATCCCTCTAAAAATATCATCCCTCTTGGTAAACCAGAAGGAAACACAACACACAGAGTGTATTGCACAGTCTAACCTGAGATAGTTCTATGGGTGATTGCAATGCTCAAGTGCTTGCAGTCTCGGAATGAGTGGGGATATGGGATTATAATTTAATATCTTCATTCATTTCATATATTCTCCATCCATATTAAATGCATTGACGTTATTTATTCGTGCATGTAAATCAACAGATCTAACTACTTCATCGAGACATTCATCTAAGATTTATCCATTTATAGAAAAGATATAAACAATAAGCACTTCACATAAGACATGATCTACCGTGGTTCACCCCCTCCTGGGCTACGTCCACAAAGATTTGGTAGCTTAGGATATTTTATTAGGGTTATGTAATATATGGCATCACGTGCACTACAACTTCGTTTATACAATCACGTAACAGACTCTACGACCTTTGCAAGGCTGACTAGATCGCACCAGGATCCTTAGCCTGCGATCTAAACCTCAAGGTCTAGTTACTTTACTCTCCCACAACTCAAAAACTTACAAAAAGGTATCGAATCTTACAATCCTTTTCCTTGCTACATAAAATAGTCTTCTCTAACATGCTATTCTCGACCTGGACCTCCTAGGCACTTATTTATACTTATTATTGGCTTCTCATCCATTACAATTACTTACAAAAACTCTAACCCTAATTTCATTAGGTTTTCCTACATGCACGCCTCACATGATGCTTTTCCTCTTTTTCTGGTGCCTCTTTTCCTTTATTTCTAGTGCACTCCCCTATTTTTCGATGATGATCTGATTCCTTTAATGCTTCTTTGATTTCTCTCAAAATTGGCTTACGCCAACACAACCCAACTTCTCAAGTCAATTTGCATCAAGCTCAAAGACATAGATCCACATCACTCATTTACAATAGTTTATGATCACTACGGGGTCTCGGTATTCTCTTCCCACTTCCTTCGTATCCTCCAAGTCTATTTTAGTGAATGTCTTTGTGCCATCCTTTGCCTCAACACTTATATATTTTGGTGCAAGTGAGTCATCTAACCAATCCTCCTCAAATTCATGACAAAAATACTGGAAACATGGGGACTTGAGCTTCATTTCACGTGTGATGAATTTTGCAAGTGTTGCGATGGACAAATTCAACTTGTCCTCCCTAACTTACTTTTGTTCATGCAGGCTCCACAATTGGTCTATCTTCTCCAAGACAAAATTTACCAAAATCTCTAATGTTGTCAACCTTTGTTTACTTCATTTTTCCTGATTCATGACACCCAAAGAACTTATGGCGAGAGTCACCTCTCATCGTTGCACGGTGTCACAAGGTATTTCCACACTCTTGAAGACTCCATCAATCAACCTGATCGAAATACTCATGGGCTCTTGCCCAAGCTTTCTCTTAGTCGTCATGGGCACAATTTGCATTTTGGACTCATCCAAGAATACCAAGAAATCCTCATGCGGCATAGGAACTGCCTTGGAACGCTTGAGAAAATCCTTCCCCAAAATCATTGCATGATTGTCTAATGGAGCCACCATCACATCCCAAGTTCCAAACCAACTCCGAACTCTCAATGGTGCATAACAAACCACCCTTGTCATCAACTTCACTACTGAGTTGACCACCTTGAATGAAAAAACAAATCCCTCAGACTTACAATGGAGCATTGTAGCAGTCCATTCACTTATGAAACTATGAGTTTCTCTAGTGTCAACCAACGCTGCCACCTTCACCCCACTCACTATTGCATCCACAAAACAAATAATGACTTCTCCATCTTGCGAACACTTTCCACGGTCCCTTGCCTTGAAATCATCTAGATGCTTTGTAAAATCCTCTAAACCTTCCACCATTTCCTTTGACGGTTCTGGATAAGGTTGGATTACTTATTCCAAGGTGATGAGCTCCTTCCTTGAAGAATGCACTTGGATTTCGTCCATTTGTTCCAAATGTTCCGTCAATGGGAAATTCACTGCGAAATGGTTAAGGTTGCGCAAGAAACGACGAATCGGCTTATCTCTATGGTCAAGTAGTTAGGACTTGACTTCACCTCTGGCATGGGAATCCTCCTCCATGAGTGAATCCACCCTTGTTGAGTTCGATGATTCGATTTTGTTCATGATCTCTTCGTTGCACGGTTTTTGCCATGCACTGGCTTGCTTCGTCTTCGGACAATACTTTGCAAAATGGTGTCCTGAACAAACTTCACAAATGATGGAGATAATGTCTTCAAACGAATTTGGTTTTTCCATGATGATGGAAATGGTGGACATGGATCCCCCCTCCTTGGACAAGTCTAACTCTGAGACTTAGAAATCTTCGTCCATTGAGAGATTCTTCAATCTTTCATTCCACCAGGTGGTGATTGACCTGATCTTCTCCAAACTTTGGTCGGCTACTTCCATGTTCGTCTGAAATTCTTCATAAAGGTTCTACTTTGTTCTATCATCATTCATCATTTCCATCATGTGTTTATCATTTTTTTTCGCACATGTATGTTGTTTGTGATTGTTGTTGCAACTCTGCGATGGTGCTCCCTTCCGTCACCACATAATTTCCTTCAAAACCACCAACTTCTCAACGACCAAATTCTCAATGAAACAAACCCAAGCTATCCCTTGCTCTAATTCCCGAGTTTTGTGTTTTTTTATCTTTGATACCACTTTTCATGGGGCTGGGGATCTTAGTTGGATTGGAGACATCCAACATCCCCAGTACAGTGTGGCACTTGCATCTTTCATTTAAAAGCAAGGCCACACTAACTTACTCAACCTAGGGTATGATTTTACTTAATGATCTAAGTGGATATTGGTGGACACCCACCTATTCCACTGGGACCCCCACCATTTCTTCTTTCAGTTTTTCATTTTCTGCACAATTTACTATTTTTAGCAGTTTTTCGGGTCCTGAACATCCGGAGCCGTTTTGAGGCCCTAAACGACATTTTTTGATAAAACATGGAGCAACATGGAACAAAGTTTGATGTTGCTCACCCAAAAGTTGTAGTCCTCAGATAGATATTTCTAACGAGGTATTGAGCACATCAAATGGAGATTGTATGCCAAATTTACGTCCCCAGGAAGTTGATGTACCAATTTACCCAAACAAGGCCCATAGTCTTGGTGTTTCATCTCCTAGGGTTAAGTCTTTGGATGTTTAGGGTTTTCCATTGTTTCTCAATAATAATAGGCCTTTAAGCCTCATTGTAACACATTTCAGAGGCCAGTATCTGCCACATCTCTTCTCAGAGATAAGCTACCAGCGCCTTAGCTAGTTTATTTCCATTTTGTCTGTAAGTGTATTTCATTCATTTGTTATTAATGAAATGAAGTCGTATTTCCACTGCATCTCTGTGTTTATGTGTATTTTTGTATTTCATTGTGTTCCTACATAAATCCGAATCAGTGGTATCATATCCGTCTTCTCATTCTCAATCCTTCTTTACATGTCCCCAATGAGGTCGGGGTATAAGGAGTTAGGGCTCGATCTGGTTGAACCTTTGCAAGATCAGCCTTGCAAACCTTGACGACCGCCCACGAGGGAAGAAAAGAAAGATGAGGGAGCAAGAGATCCTATCAAAATGTTTCTCAAGGAGGCCCTCGAGAAACAAAGGAACGCGATGATGGACAAATTTTCCCAAATCCTTCAACAAATGCCCACTAGCGGCGCATCTACATCCAACAACCACTCTGGAGGCACCACTCCTTTTAAGGTACAAGTAAACTTTGAAATTCCCATATTTGAGGGACAAATAGATGCATATGTCATAGATAGATGGTTGAATCTCTTAGAAGGATATTTCTCGGTTCATGACTTTTCCGACCGAGAAAGGATTATTTTTTCACTCCTCAAAGTTGCCCCCCATGTCAAGGACTGGTGGGAAACCTACTGGGAGCAACAGGGTGAGGGGGAACCCTCTCTATTCTCGGTTGTACCCACTTGGAATTATTTTCGAGATTCCATCAAGGAACAATATTATCCTGTGGGGAGCTATGAGGACAAATACATACAATGGACTATGCTGCGGCAACAAAGGGACCAAGATGTGCATGAGATGTCGAATCTGTTTCATACCCTACGCACAAAGTTGGGTATCAAATATTCAAAGAAACATTTGGTTTTAAAGTACCATAGTTGTTTGCACAGATTCATTCAGGAGGAAATGGAGTTCCTCGACATCTCCTTGCTTGGTGTGGCATACCGATATGATGCCAAGATTGAGAAGAATTTCAAACATAAGAAGCGAGACTTTGGGTCTGCGAATCAGAAGCAAGGGAAAGGTACCCCCAAAACATAGAACAAATGACCAAGCCAAGGCGGGGTGGCCCACGAAAACCCGCCAAAGTTGCAAGCAAATAAAAACACCACGAAGCCAAAAAAGGACATAGGGAAGTGGTGTGAGTTCCATAAGATCTCCACCCACAACACAAGTAAGTTTTGGGCCAAGCAGTCACTGGTAGCCGAGTTGAAGGATTCTGAATCGGATGCATGATCTGACTCTGAACCAAAACCCGACAAGGGGAATGACAGGGGGAAGAATATTATCGATGCGGAGCTCAACTCCACTGTTTCCACCATGAAGATCCAGAAGGAGGAACTAGAAGACCCAGAAGAGGCAGAATGGCTCTTCCATTCCAATATGTGGGTAAAGGGTTCCTTGTTGCAGTTCATTGTCGACAGCGGGAGCCAGAAGAACCTCATCTTGGTATAGTTCGTGAAGCAGCTGGACTTGCCGACCACATCACACCCACAACGATACACCATCGGGTGGTTTCACCAAGGATGAGACCTCTGCCTTAGCCAACAATGTCGCCTTCCCTACAACATCAAGCCCTTCACGGATGAGGTATTGTGTGACATTTCTCCTCTTGATGTTTCTGATGTATTATTAGGCCAACCATACTTTTGGAAGCGACATGATGTGTATGAGTCCAAGCCTTATGTTTTTATTATCACTTTGGGCAATAAGTTGTACAGGATACCAGAGATAACACTTCTTACCACCATCTCTTTGGTTACTGCAAAACAATGCAGTAAGCTCATTTCCAAAACCAGAAAATTTGTTTTCCTGATGATCCGCCCTCAGGGAAAGAAGAAGATTGTGGCCATGAACTCCAGATAGGGCTCCTCTGCATGACACCAATAGATGGATAAGGTCATGGAGGAGTATGAGGACATCTTCACCTCCCCCGCACAGGTGCCTCTACACTGTTAGGTCAAGCACCCCATCGATCTGACCCCAGGTGCACCACTACCCAATGGACCAATCTATAGACGCTCTATTATGGAGAATGATGAAATCAAGAGGCAGATTTAGGAGCTATTGTAGAAAGGTCACATCCGACCGATTTCATCTCCCTGTGGGAGCCCGATCGTGTTGGTGCAGCAGAAGGATGGGACTTGGAGACTGCATTGACTATCGAGCACTGAATAAGATCACTGTTCGGAATAGGTACCTGATCCCACAGATTGATGACCTTCTGGACCAACTCAAGGGGGAAAAATATTTCAACAAGATCAACTTGAAGTCTGGGTATCACCAGGTACCAATCAAACCCTCCGATGTGTGGAAGACTGCCTTCAAATCCAAGGAGGGCCTTTTCGAATGGTTGGTCATGCCTTTCAGATTGACGAATGCCCCTGCAACCTTCATGAGGCTAATGGATGACATCTTGCGACCATTCACCAACTCATTTGTATTGGTTTACTTGGATGACATTCTCATCTTCATCCAGACTTGGGAAGAGCACCTCCACCACATCCGATAGGTCCTCCAAACACTGCGGAAACACAAGTTGTGTGCCAATTTGGAGAAATGCACTTTTTTCATGACCCAGGTTCAGTATCTGAGATACATTATTGATGAGTGGGGGGTGCATGTGGATCCATAAAATATCCAAGTCATTTAGGATTGGCCAGCCCCAACCACCCTAACAGAGCTCCGCATCTTTTTTGGTCTTGCCAACTTCTACTGCAGGTTCGTGTTGGGATTCTCTCATATCACTTGGCCCTTGAGTCAAGTCACCAAGGGAGGAGGGAAAGAAAAATTCTTTTGGTTTGAATCTCAATAGAAGGCATTCAAGGATTTGAAGCATCACCTCTGCTCTGCACCAGTGCTCACATTACCAGACTTGCAAAAACCATTTGAGATCGAGACAGATGCCTATGACTATGCTATTGGGGAAGTCCTTACTCAACATGGGAATCCAGTGGCATATCACAATTAGACAGTTTCCGACACAATCTAAAATTATCCCACTTATGACAAAGATATGTATTCCATTGTGTAGGATTACTGACAATGGAAGCATTACATTTTGGGAAAGGAAATGGTCATCCACACAGACCACCGACCCCTGCAGTTCATACAGACACAAGGGAAGTTGCAAAACGATCACCATAAGAAGTGGTCCACATACCTGCAACAGTTTCATTTGAACATTAAGTACAATAAAGGCAACACCAATAATGTTGCAGACTGCCTCAGCCGACCACCCATCATGGCGCTAACCACTGTGCTCAACTCTTGTGGGAACGAGACTTCCGATTGGTCTCTTCTCTACACAAGTGATCCTGAATTTGGCCACACATACAATGTGCTCTTGAAGGGTAAGCAAGTTCCCAATTTTCATCTCTAGGATGCCCTGCTATGTCACTTGGGACACCTTTGTTTTCCTTCAAGAGAGCGTGCCAAGATGATTTGGGAGGCGCACTACAGTCGAGTTGTTGGGCATTTTGGGGTCGAGAAAACTGTGGCAGTACTACAAAAGTATTTCTATTGGCCGAACCTTTGACAGGATGTTGGGAAGTACATCAAGTCCTGCACTGCTTGCGCCATTGCCAAACCGACCATCAAGAAGCAAGGCCTCTATACTCCGCTTCCTACCCCCAATCGACCTTGGGAATGTATATCTATGGATCACATGTCAGGACTTTCTTCTACTAAGCATGCAAATGACTGTTATTTTGTGGTCGTCGACAGATTCTCGAAGATGTCCATTATGATGGCCTGCAAGAAGAATATCATAGCAGAAGCCACTGCTAAACTCTTCTTTGAATGAGTGTGGGTACACTTTGGGATCCCACAGTCTATCATCTTAGATTGGGACAACAATTTCCTTAGTACATTTTGGTCCAGCCTCTGGTCGATTTCGGACACCAAGCTCACCAAGTCCACAACTCTCCATCTGCAAACTGATGGCAAGACAAAGGTCGTCAACCGGATGATCGTACACATTCTGCGCATGTACAAGTCAAATAATCCGTGCACATGGGATGAGAGCCTCCCCTATGTACAACACAGCTACAACCGGGCTCTCCATAGCTCAACCAACCATAGGCCCTTTCAGGTGGGCTTGGGATTCCAACCACTATGTCCCATTGACGTAGCCATGCCATTTGTGGCTACTCAGGAAGAATCATATCATGTCCAGTTTGAGGATGACAAGGAAAACATCTTCATTGAGCACATTCAACACATCCACCAATAGGTTCATGACATCTTGGACAGAGCCAATGCTAAGTATAAGCAACGACATGATCAACATCGGGTGCCACACAATTTCCAGGTGGGCGACAAAGTGTGGCTACATTTGCAAAAGGAGCGCCTCGCTGGACCCCACTACAAGCTTCATCCACTCTGATATGGGTCGTATACCATCACCAATGCTTTAGGGGACAATGCCTTTGAGATCAACATTCCACCATTCCTTGGTCTTCACCCAGTGTTCAATGTGGACCACCTTTGGCCCTACTTTCCACCTCTACTAGACACATCTGACATGGCATAACAACTCACACCAACAGAGTTAAATCCAAACTGCATGGATCAAGTCACAACTAATCATATCATGGATACATAGATCAAGTGCACCTGAAAACAAAGGATACCGCTATATCTAGTTGTTAAAGCAGGCCAACTCCTCCACCAAGGCAAGTGGCTCACCAGGGACCAAGTTCAACAGAAGTTTCCTCATATGAAGGAGGAACTCAATGCAATGGGGACCATTGATTCCTAAGGGGGAAGGAATGATCTAGGGGGATATTGGTGGCCACCCACCTATTCCACTTGGACCCCCACCATTGCTTCTTTCAGTTTTTCAATTTCCACACAGTTTACTATTTTTAGCAGTTTTTCGGGTCCTGAACTTTCGAAGCCGTTTTGAGGCCCTAAACGACGTTTTTTGAGAAAAAGGGGAACAACATGAAATGTAGTTCAATGTTTCTCCCCCAAAAGTTGTAGTCCTCGGATATATATTTCTAACAAGGTATTGAGCGTGTCAAACGAAGATCCTATGCCAAAGTTACGTCCCCGGGAAGTTGATGTACCAATTTACCCAAACGGGGCCCATAGTCTTGGTGTTTCATCTCCTAGGGTTAGGTCTTTGGATGTTTAGGGTTTTCCATTGTTTCTCAATAATAATAGGCCTTCGAGCCTCATTGTAACACAGTTCAGAGCCCAATAGCTGCTACATCTCTTCTCAGAGATAAGCTACTAATGCCCTAGCTAGTTTATTTCCATTTTTTCTGTAAGTGTATTTTAGTCATTTGTTATTAATGAAATGAAGTCTTATTTCCACTGCAGCTTTGCATTTATGTGTATTTCTATATTTCATTATGTTCCTACATAAATCTGGATCACTTAACTTCATTTTTTACTTAGTTATCTTTGCATTTTCTTATACTTATTCAATAGTAAAGAGAAATAATTCATACATAACAAACAAAACATGTAAGTTGGCGGCCAAACTTTCCTAACACCCAAGTATTTTTATTGACAAGAACAACAGTGTGGTGAGCCAACAATTGTGCCACATAAAGAAAGTTTTACAAAGGAGATTTCGCTCTGTTACAAAGAACTTGTGCAAAAACAATACCACTCTTCTTCGATGAGTCTCCCTTGTGCCCTTCCTTCGTCACTAAAACTAGAAGTTCGAATGAGCCACTTCCCCCTTGTGATTCATCTCTACGATGTATATGGTTCCTTTCCTTGATTCACCTGTCCCCTTGCTTGATTCAGAAATTGACTTCCAAATGGTTCCCTCCCTTGGTTTATATAGGTACCCAACCTATCCAACTAGTGTGCCCCTTCACCATGGAGTGACAAGGCCATTGGTAGTTTGTCCATTTTCAGTTCGGGCCAAATTTACCCAAGAACACTCTTGCTCACTTGGATGACTCGTTAACTTCATTTTTGGGCTCCCAAGTCAGTTTCGTGATCTCTCATTGGTTAGTTTGTTAAATAAGCATCCTATGCAAGTTTCCATGGCACAACTCCCCTTGGCATGGTAAGCACCCAAGGTGACCGAGCTCGCCTAGCTCGCATTTTTCCTTTGTTCAGTCAGTCGAGCATCTTCTCTGTCAAAGAGTCCAACCAACACCTTTAACTAACCTATATTTTTGGTGGGGCATCCATTACCTGTGTGGAGCACCCACCTTTCTGACATCTTCTATCAAGCCTTCATCTTAATGTCTGTCACAAGCGATCTTCGGTGAAGTCGTTCCTTGGCATGAAATGCACCCAAGGAACTCCAACTTCATTGTACAAGAATTATTTCACCTTCTTGAACCAAACCGATCATCCTCTCTTTACTGAATCATCCATATTGGTATTTTTTGGAGGGGCATGCGCTTAGGCCGAACTCCTGAGATCTTACAGTTGGGTTGCTGGGAAAGAGCACTCGCCATTCTATCCATGGAAATACATCTTTTTGGTCTGAGTTTGATGCTAAAAATGAGGACAGGTTCCTATAAGAACTTGGTTGAGATGTGAGATTAATCTAAGAGTGATTTTGTGTTGCTATTATTTGCATTTCTAGTTGAGGAAATGGATCAAGAGCCTTGGGAAGGTTATTGTGAGCGCTCCAAAGGAACAAATAGAAATTCTTGGAGTCCCCATTTGTGATATTTCTTGGCCAACCATGTGCACTAGAGCCTTGGAGGGAAGTGGGAAGGCCCGAGGAATTGCAAATATGAGAATGGGGATCCCATTCCTGGGGTTGTATAGGTTGAGGGGAAAGAGAGATGGTGGATTACAATTGTTGTTGGGGTGGAAAAATTGGGTTTTTTGTTTCTGTATGTGGAGAGTGGGCAACCAAGAGGGCTATACCTCCTTGTCAACTCATATCCTTATCTTGTGGGTGGCTTGATATTGAGATAAAATGAACAACAATGATTATGGATGGGAGGGGCGTCCTTTGTATGTATCCAATTGGTTCATCTATTTAAATATAAGTCTTATGTTATCTTTTATCATGTTTATTTTGTTGTGTAAATGATTATTTGGTTGTCATTGTGTTTGCTTGAATGAAAACATTGATGTTTTGAAATATGTTGTTATTTGCAAGATAAATATTATGGGCCTCCTACTCCTTGGTTTATTTTATATGTGTGGGTCATTTTTAATCCGTTTTTAGCAGGTGGATTTTTTATAGTCAGTATCAGAGAAAAAATCATTTTTTTGTTGGTACTAGGTACGTTACAAATTAGTATTAGATATTTTGGTTCAACATCAGACATGTGTGGACCAAATACCAATGCCAATTTGGAAAATTCATCATTGTAGAGTTTTGAGGTATGACAGATTTGGAGAAACTTGTGAAGCCAAAGTGAAATCCCCAAATTCTCTAAGAAAATTTAGGTCGAACTTGCACTCAAAATGGTTGAGCAGATTATCAATGACATTGATCTACAAGTTACAAAGTTAAAATTGGCCTAGGATGTCAAATTTTCTGTTTTCATGGCAGCCATGAAGCTTAGTGAAATTTACGACTAATATCACATTGATCTTGAGATCAATGGTCTAGATTCATCCTAGATTTAGACAAATATTGTTAAGCCCTAGAAAAAACCCCATACAAAGCCCATGTTATATATAAACCCCCTTATTAATCCCCTTATTGAATTATTACATTTCTTGTGTTATATTTGTATGTAGGCTCTGAAACCCTTCATCACACCCTTTCATTATATTTGTACCCTTTGTATCCTATATGTATACCAAGGAGACCTAGCCTCAGGATCATATTATTACATCTCATATTGTATTTTGAAAAATAATGGGAAATTACTTATTACTTAGCCAACACCAAATTAATGGGAAATTCACCCAGTGGATTGTCATTCTCCAAGAATTTTATTTGGATTTCACCACTCCTAAAAGTAATAAGGCTCTTATCCTTGCATAATTCATCACCATTTTACTGTTCGACGCCAAGGAAACACCGATGAATGAAAAATTCATTGATGAGCATCTATTTTTCATCTCATCAGATGACCCGTGGTAGGATGACATCCTCAACTACCTTCACACCCAAATTTTCAGTTCGCATCTCTCTTGGGATGATCACCAATGTATCCTACACAAAGCCCCACACTATCTCCTCATATGGTGTGTTCTATATCAACAAAGAGTGGATACCATATTGCGTTGTTGCCTCACCCTTATGAGGCATATTACATCCTTAACTATTGCCACAATGGAATCTGTGGACACTTCTCATATTTTCTACTACCTAGAAGGTTTTGTGGGTCAATTACTTTTGTCCAACCTTGTTTCATGATTGTGTTCAAACAATAACGAGGTGTACTAAGTGCCAAATGTTCACACATAAAGCACAATCCCCACCATCTCCTTTACACATAGTAATTACAAATAGCCCATTTTAAAAATGAGGCATAGACTTCGTGACATGCGACCCCCCATATAGAAATGGTCACAAATACATCATTTTGGTCATTGAATACTTCACAAAATAGGTAGAATCCATGCCTACTATATGTGAAGTTTTCACAATGAACCTAGCTAGTAGAAAAGTCACACAAACTTGATAGAGAGAAGAGATGAGAGAAAAATAATGAATTTTATTAACTATTAAGTAAAATGGTAAAATAAACATGATATACTCTACATGGCTAAGTGAATGTTCCATAGTAGTGATCTAGAGAGATCTAGATACTCACTGATAGAAACAATAGTAATCTTCCACCTAGTCCTAGTTAATTGGTCCATGCAATGATCAATTAACTAAGTCACACATGTGGAAGTGAGAGAAACACATGAAATCACAATATATGTTCTCTCTTATCCAAATTCATGATATATGCATACTCCTGGTGAGGAAACCAAGGTGAACATGCAACTACTGGTGATAAAATCGAGGTTGCATGCATGAGTGACTTCGACTAGTCTAACTGAGGTGTAACTGACTCTGAACTGAAGAGGGAAGGTGCCATATTTTTTAGGAGGTTCCCTAATTTGTAGTATCAAGAGAGAAATTCTCATCTATGGAATCTCTCTCAACATTGGACTATCAACCTTAGGAAAATAATTACCTAGGTGAGTGTGTAATATCTCCAACACCCCTCTGAACACTACTTAGGTGTACATGATGAATGTGTCCTAGAAACCAAGGCCATGTTAGGTACCCATTGTACAATTAATATAAGAATGAAGCACTAAAAAAATATAGAAAAGAGGGAAAAACTCATGGGAAACCATACCCCCTCAAAGTACAATGCATAAAAAATTAAGAATGAAAGGCAACTGCTAAACAATTGTGTCCTTCACTCCAAGACGATTGCACAGAAAGTGGAACTTTTTCTTAGTAAATGTCTTGGTGAAGATGTCTGGAGTCTATTCCATGGATGAATAATATTGAACATCAATGATCCTTTCATGTACTGACTCTTTTGTTTAATGCATATGGATATTGATGTGTATGGTTTGTTGTCACTACACTGGGTCTCTACAAAACTTCAAAGTACTCTGATTGTCACACCAAATGAAAATCAAACAATGAAACTAGATGTCAAGCTCAATGAGGAATTTCTAAAGTAAAAGTTCATGAATATTGATGTTGACCACTCCTTTGTACGTAGCCTATGTTGATGATAGAGCAATAACTGACTGCTTTTTTCTCGACCAACAAATGGGACATGAACCCAAAATAATAATGTATCTAAAAGTGAAATTGTGATCTGTGTTATCTCCAACCCAATCCGAATTAGTGAATCCCATGAGATCCAATGCACAACCTACTGCATAGTGGATCCCATAACAGGTGGTGCCCTAATATGCACTTGGAAGCTTTCCAATGTAGCTCATGCGGCTCCTGCATGTACCTGGAAACTTTCCCTACTGCATATGAGAGATCTAGTCAGGTGTGGGTGAGATATAGAAGGCTCCCCAAAAGTTATAGATACAAGGTGATGTCTACCAGAGGTGTATCCACGCCATCCTTAAGATGTAACCTAGACAAAAGGGTGTGGATACCGAATTGCAGTCGGTCATGTGGAATCTAACCAAGATATCCCTAGAATAATTAGTCTGAGATAGATTGATGCTTGAATCATCATAACTGATCTCGAGACCAATGAAATAGTGCAGTTGACCCATGCCCATCATAGAAAACCTGTCATGCAGAATGTATTTGACCGCAATAATTGTTGAGATTGAACTTCATGTGATCAACAGGTCATCAACATAGAGAACTAGGATCAATAAGGAGTATGAGGTTCTTAACATGTAGATGTTCAGATCATATTTTCATCTAAAAAAATGTTGAGAAAGAAAGTAAGCATCCATATTTTCATACCATTCTCTATGAACCTTCTTGAGGCCATAGAGTGAATTTTTCAGTTGGAATACTAAGGATGAGTTCTGTATGAACTCTTGGGGTTGCTCCATGTAAATCTCCTCTGAGATATCCCCATGAAGAGAGTAATTCTTCACATACATATGGTGAACTTCCCACCCCCTATATGTTGTAATGGAAAGGTCCAATCAAATGGAGTCCATCTTTTCTATGGGAGAAAAGGTCTAATCATAGTCTATCCCATGGAGTTATTGAAAACCTTTGGAAACCAATATTTCCTTATACCTTCTCACCTATTTGTATTCTTCCTTCTTGGTCCTATAGACCCATCTACATCTAACAAGCATCATGTCTGAATGAAGTGGGACTAGATCCCAAGTCTGGTTCTCGAGGAGAGAGTTGTAGTCCTCCTACATAGTGGCTTCCTAGAAGGGATTCTCTATAGCCTCTACATAAGTCTACAGGTCTAAATTTATATCCATATATAAATGCATGGGAATCATTGGTTCAATAGTTTTTATTGCATGAGGAGGATCGTCAAACTGATACCTCATCCTCCTCTAATTTGCTTGATCCCCCACAAGGTTGCTTGTTTCCTATAGGGAGGTCTGTGCCCACTTGGGTATCTGTGGTGCACCAACATATGCATGCTCATAATATTCCAAGTAAGATTCAAAGCTCATATATGAACCATGATCTAAGTGAGTGGACTCATCATAATTGATGTTTGGTGTAGGTGGTGCTACAAAGGTATCTGCATGTGTCTCTGACGGTGCATGCAAGGGAGTTTCCACAAACCGAACATTTTGATTAATGATGAGTCTGTCAGTAGAGGGATAAAATAACATATAACCCTTCACACTATATAGATATCCCATGACTATGCATGTGGTACTCTATGGATCTAATTCCTTCCTCTTTTCAGAGGGTATGTGGGCCCATGCATGTGATCTAAATATACGAAAGTGTGTGACTTTCAGTTTACAACCACTCCATGCCTCAAAGAGAGTCCATTCCTTGAAAAATTTGTGAGGAGATTTGTTGTGAATGTGGTGAGAAAAGTTAGGTGCCTCACCCCAAATCTTGAGCGGTAGAGATCTTGCATGAAACATGCAAGTGGCCATCTCATTGAGGGATTTGTTCTTCCACTCAACTACTCCATTCTATTGCAGAGTGTAAGGTATTGTGTGCTACAATTTTATACCTGCCTCTGAACAAATATGTTGGACATGTCGGTTCACATATCCCCCCCCATTTTTTGTGTGGAGGATTTTTATATTTCTCCTAGACTGAGTCTCTGCATGGGATTTTAAGTCTTTAAGGTGCTAAAAAACTTTGGACTTCTTCTTGAGAAAATACACCCAAGTGTATCGTGAGAAATCATCAATAAATGTAAGCATGTACCTTGATTTGTTGATGGATGGATGAGGAAAGGGTCCCATCAGATCACTTTCAATGAGCTCTAAAGGAGAGGAGGACCTCCAAGCCTTTCCTTTCTCAAAATTATCTTGAGGATGTTTTCCCAGAACACATCCTTGAAAAAATCCTTTGGAAAAGTGTATGTTGGGAAATTCGATGACCATATCCTATTTTTATAGTTGTTGCATGTATTTGAAGTTTAGATGGTTGAATCTCTCATGCCATAATCTACTAGTATCATCAACATGTGTCACTAGTAAAGAAAAATTAGATTTAGTAATAAATTTACTCAAAGTATACAAACAAGATTGGTGGTTTACCTCACCAACATCAATCACAAATTTATCATGCATATTAGATATGGTTACAAAATCAGGTGTAAACTCCACCCTTTTTCATGTACCATAATGCGTTATCTGATAAAAAGAGAGTAGATTAACAGGGAGTTTTGGAACATCCAAGAAATTCTAAAAAAATTTGTGTTGGAGTTATACTCTCTCTTGGCCAATGACCTCAACTAGGGTATCATCTCCCATGACGATAGGAGGACCCATGCATGTAGAAATAGAAGATAAAACATTTTTTTTGCTTCCATATGATGGGATGTGCCTGAATCTAAGATCCATGCATAAGGAGAAGAGTTAATGGAAATCAATGCATGAGAGTTACCTCTTTTTGTTGGTGCTTTATGTTTTGACTTATTCTTCTCAGCTTCGAGAATGTGATCCTAGGGGTTGTTCTTATGAAAAATCTGCGCCATATGATCAATCTGGTTCTTCATGCATGACAATTCAGGATGATAGTTGTGGTTGCAGTAACTGGATTTTTTCTTCCCTTTCTTTCCTTTTTCACTTTTGGACCCTGATGAATCATTGAGGGGTTTGGTGTACGCTTCCTTCTTTGTCTTTTCATGCGCCTTTCCCTTGATTTTATGCTTGGACTTTGAATTGGAAGTGTTGTTGTTTTCATGAACAACAAGTGCATGCACATTGGACCCCTTTATTATCCCCATTTTGATGAGTTTATATTTCTTATGCATGAGGGATTCAATAAAATGATCCAATGTCATCATTATCCAGGTTGTTTTTTAAGTGAATCTATATATGTGGAATGATGAGATGAAAATAACACAATCTGGACCAAGTTTTAACAAGATACAAGGATTAACTGATTGTGTTGAGTGGATTTTTCTATTTCACATCCATTTAGATGAAGGAGAAGGGACTTGAATTCTTAAACAATTAATTCTTGTATTTTATCAAAATTCCCCAGATCTAAGGAGTTCATCTCGACCTCGAGCATATGGCCTCTCTTTTCAACCTTTTTTCCAAAGAGATCCTCCAACTTCGTCCAGATCTCATTTGGTCTAGTACAAGCTTCAATGTGAAACATAAGCTCAGGGGACATAGACATAGAGATGAGGCCATAGGCCTCATCCATGTGGTTGAGATACCTATTCTTGTCGATAGAAGAAGATGGCTCCACCTTTGTAGCCATGGTAATTAGTTACAATCCTCTGCATATGAGTTGATGCATAATTTTTAGCTTCCACTCGAAGTAGTTATGAGAATTGAGAAGTATTTCTAGTGAGTAATCCATCTTTTCTGACTATATCTTCCTCCTATACCTAAAAATAGAAATGCTTATGTGATTTCTTCTAGAAATCAAGGCTCAGATACCATGTGAAGTTTTCACAATGAACCTAGCTAGTATAAAAGTCACATAAACTTGCGAGACAGAGACGCGAGGAGAGAAAAATAATGAATTGTATTAAATTTTAAATAAAATGGTAAAATATACATGATATACTCTACATGGATAAGTGAATATGCCATAGTAGTGATATAGATTTATCTAGACACTCGTTGGAAAAAACTGAAGCAATCTTCCACCTAGTTCTAGTTAACTAGTCCATGCAATCATCAATTAATTGAGTCACACATGTGGAAGTGAGAAAAACACATGCAATCACAATATATGGGCCCTCTTGGAAACATGCATGAGATTTGTGCTCTCTTGGTGAGGAAATCGAGGTGAAAATGCAACTAATGGTGATAGAACCGAGGTTTCCACGCATGCGTGACTTCCACTAGTCTAATTGAGGTGTAACTGACTTTGAAATGAAGATGGAAGGTGCTATGATTTGTAGGAGGTGCCCTGATTTGTAGGGGAATATTCTCAAGAGAGAATATTCTCATCTTTGGAATCTCCCTCAACATTGGACTATCAAACTTATTAAAATAATTACCTAGGTGAATGTGTAATATCTGCAACACTTTCAACAATATGGTAGATATGGTGACCTGCTTTGTTTTAGTCTTGTCATCACTCACTTTGGATTTTCCCAATAGCTAGTCTCAGATCATGGATTTTTTTTTTAAATGAAGTATTTGAGGAGTTTTCCTCATTCCTAGGCTTCACTCACGAGTTCTCTTCCCCATAATACCCAAAGTCCAATGGTCAATTTAAGGCCATCAACAAATTCCTCAAAACCATGTTACAACAAAAAATGAACAAACACAAAACCAATTGGCATCACATGCTTTTATCTGCAGTTTGGGAATATGGAACAATTGTCAAAACCACAACAGTTTTTATCCCATTACACCTCATCCATGAGGTAGAAGAATTTTTTTCCCATTGAATGTGAAATCCCAACACTCTGAAAAGAAGTTGAATTACTACGAGATACCACTCTCCTTGAAAAATACCTCATCTTCTTAGAGACCATCGAAAAATATTGTCAATCCTTGTTACAACATAGCGAGGTTGCCCAAAAATCATCAAAAACTACTTTCAATTGCTGAATCAATCCTTGTTCCTTCGATGAGGGTGACCTTATCCCTTCCTAGGATATCACCTATGATACCTTAGGCCATGGAAAGTTTGAATCTCTTTGGTATGGCCCTTTTATAGTCAAACACCATCTCACAAAGGGAGCATGCATCCTTGCTCATTTCGAAGGCACCCTCCTCAAAGACCCTATCAATGGCTTATACTTGAAGATATTTTACCCTTAAGTATCCCTTCTACTTCGGGCCACCTTCGTGTGCATATTTTTATTTTGTTAAAACGTTCATAGATTTTTTAATATTTTTTTACATGTACATCAAAGAATTGTCACATTTCTAATCACTTGTCCTTGTTTCTTTACCTAATGAATAATTCATCGACATATCACTTTAGTTTTTCTAATGGTTCTAGTCGATGGAATCAGAACCTCGCTTCGGCGGCTTAGGAAATTTATTCAACTACACATACATTGCTTCACTCTAGTAGTATGTTCCTAGGTCCATCTACAAATACCAAGTAGAGTATGTTTCCGGGATTGGTCTTCTGGATGATGTTATTCACCTTCACGTTCACCACTTTAGCATATTATTGGAATCCTAGATTATTGTCCTATATTTGAACAATGTCTACCATTTTTGCAACACTTTCTTGTTTATAAAATACCTGCAAGTTAAAATTCTATCACGCAATTTTGAATCCATTACATTCATACATTCTTAGAAGGGAGAACCAAGTTGCAGATAAGATTGCAAATGAAATTCTATATTTGCATTTGTCACATTAATGAAAGCATTGTTTATCATGAGTAGTCTACCTATCAACATATATATGTTTTTTCATCATCACATCAACAACATGTATCATAAAACAATAAAGGAACATAAACATATCATCAACAATAAAAGAATCACATCACACAAGTTACACCATCATAAGACGACAAAAAATAGTGTGTATATACATATACATACACACACACACACACACACACACACAAACACAGACACACACACACACACACACACACACACACACACACACACACACACACACACACACACACACACACACACACACACACACACACACACAAAGGGAGGACTCTCATTACGACCACTTTCACCTATCATATACAAAATGGGGGAATTTCCCCTATACATGCCATATACAAAAACTATGGACCTCACCCATATACATGAAGATATACAAAGGTAGGATTCTCTTATACATAAAAAATCATCCACCCCTAGGGTGGCCCTAGCTCTAGGACCCCCCTAGTTGGATCTCCCCCACAAGTGGGAGGCACTTTGTGTCAGCCAAAAATTTTATCTGCCTAGTCACCTCTGCACCTTCCATCATGACCTACCAAACACGAAGGTTCCAATCAAGATTGAGGTCGATGAAATCCTCTAATACCTCCTTATGTTTCACCCATGCCCATTTTTCATTTGGCACTCCATGCATTAGCCATTGAAAACATTGGCGTAAGTCATCTAGCTGATCCTATAGCCTCACCTATCTTTCGACGACTCCCTCACCTACATAATCCACTTGTGGCTATTGTACTTTCTCAACCTCTGTCTCCTCATGGTGCCAACATTTTCCAACCCTTACATGTCCATATTAATCTACCATTGTTGGCTCCCTCACCATAGGAGCGTCTCGACCTCACGATTCAACATATGTAATCATAAACATAGTTACCCATTAGTAATATGTCAAATAATCAAAACCATGCATAAAAACATCAAAAATAAAATATGCAATACATAACATCATCAATACTCACCTCGATGGTCCCACAACTCTCAGAGGGGAGGATCATGTAACACACCTGACCTTCTATACCTTACTTGGGTTGATGGGATTTCAAAATTACTCTTCTTCCAAAAATATTTTCTCTTGAATTAAACCTCATATATGGATTCAAATCGTCGAGAGCTTTTGAAAAACTGTAATCATGCTAAAAAATGAGCTCTATATCAAAAGGTACGACCTCCCAAATGTTCTTGGTCTCTCATGGTTAAATCCACCTCAATGCCATGTGGCACCTTGGCGCTCGTGCCATCTTATGTGACATTGGAATGGAACTGATGTTGCACCTGCCTAACCCACCACTTCAAGATTTCTATCCACCTACACTTAGAATCGTTGATGGATTCACTTTGGTGGAGAACCAAATAGTCAATCTTGAATGCTCTGATGATGATCCACCTAGCGGGTCCCTCCTAGATCCGATGATCCTCGAAACTTAACCTTTAACGAATCCAATAGAGTTGGCTCTTGTCACTTGCATGGTGATTAAATCCCATGCTTTTGAAATCCTCTTTAATTGGACAAGTGAGACCCACAAGGATCCAAGGCTGATATTTAATATCGCCTCCTCACATATCAATGATCCAAATATTCCCCATTCCTTCATTGTCGTCGACACTCTCTAGACAACACTCAACTCCCCAACCTCCTATTCCTGATGATGATGCCGCTAGAATCAACGTCCATATATACTAGCTTGTAGATATGATGGCCAGGATTTAAAATAAAGTTCCAAAGGAACTTCTCTCCCAATGAGGCCCACTTTCATCCCATTGACGAATCCCTTAGTGACACTTGTCACCACTTGGACATGCTATCTGTCGAGTTGGAAAACCACGTCATCCTAGATCAATGGCAGAGGGTTACTCTTGTTTAACACTGATCAATGACTCTCATCAACTCTTGTGCCTTATCGTCTTCGACACTCTCCTAGCTTGACCTCACTTGTCGTCTATTTGGTCCTTGAAAAAAATTGAAATCACATCGATGGATTATATATCATCTTCATTTTCTTTAGTGGATCAAGTATTGTTGTTATTCCTTAATAATTTTTTGTTCATCGACCATTCCGAGTTGTCCCTTTTCTTAACTGGTGTTCTATCTTGATGACGAAGGAACCAAAATTTATGGTCCAGATCTTGTTGATTTACTCTCGATAGATCAACAATCCTCATTCCACCACAAGTTTTTATTTTATTTTCATCAGAATTTTATAAGTCTTGGCACTCGGCCACTCCCAACAATAATCATTTGTTGACAAAGGGTTGATATTTACCCATCCCATTGAATTGATGGCCACAAACTCTCCCAAACTATCCCATGGTTTCTTTACTGGTTAACCCACCAATTGGGACTTAGCCATTTCCCACATTCTATAGGGTTCGATCCAGGTACTCTAGAGTTTGAAAATGCTTTCATACCATTGTTGGTATCTCAACCTCATGAAAAAGGAATATCTTGCATATATTGCAAGCTTTACACAAAATATCAGGGCTTTCTTAGGATTCAGGGTCCTCTATTCCGTACAAGGATCTCTTGGGTCATCAGGACACCCCATTACTCGTTAAATGATGTTTTCTTCTTTGTTCTGCAAACTTTACTCTAAAACCATGAGGTTCTTAGGGACACAAACAATCCATACTTATTCATTTTCACGATTTAACAAATCAATTAGATACATTGGAAACATAATGCAATTTCTCATGAATCCACATCACTGGTTATAAGCATTTACATTTCCCATTACATCAGACATTTACATACACATATCATTCATGTTCAAATTGAACAAACTAAGTTAGACACTTATATGAGAAGGAAATTTCTAACACCAACTTACTGAGAGAGGATGCCTTTCCTTCCAACCTTAGGCCATACTATAGAGTTCCTATAGTACACTAACCCCGTGCCAAGCCATGATATCACCAGGGGCACAATTTTGTTGATTTCCAAACCTGAAATGATCCAGGAAGGTTACTCTCCTTCATCCTCTGACACAATAAAATTCCCCCCCTTCCCATTGAGATCAAGAGCTCTAAATATTTGTTAGGTGATTTCCCAACTTGATTTCATCTACACAAGGGAGTCCCTTCTCTACTAAATAGTACCTCAATGACCTCCCCTTACCAGTGTCAGTTTTTGTCCAGTAAGCACCAAACTGTAGTCCTTCTTACTCTAGTCGGGATTCGGGTCTTCTCTGTTCAGAGTGATCATCAATAACTCATACAATCTCCCTATTTTATTCAAGGAAGGCTCTTCTTTTACTCGGCTCTTCTCGAACTTTTTTTTTTTTCTTTGGTTGTTTTTCCTCATCCACATGTGCACCCTTGTGAGAGATCTCCTCTATCCTCACTTTTGTTTCTTGTTTGATGGTGTTTTTATAACTTTCGTCTCATCTTTTCCAGTCCTCTCAGGATTCTCATGGCTTCCTATAGATGTAGCATGCAATATGAAATTCCAAATATGAAGGAGAAAATATGTGGTGTCCATCTTGTTGATGTTTTGGTAGCTATGGGAGGTATTGACCTCCATGGATAAACCTTTGACTAGAAAATAATATTCCGGAAGCAAGAGAACACCTAAACAGATGTGTGAAAACCATGGAAGACAAGTCGGCTCAGCAGAATAAGTAATATTGAAGTATTATATGCAGAAAAGGACAGGTCGACCCTTCTTGAAGTGACACATGTTTACCTGGCCATATTAGTATAAATCTAAGGCTCTTTAGCTCATTTGGAAAAACACACACTCACTCAGTTGGTGTCCATATCTTAGAACTGCAGTAGCAGCAAAATTAGTGCACAAGTCTGGAAGAGGAGAAAAATCAATTGCAATGGTGCAACACATTCTTGTTCAACCTTTTTGGTACTCTTACTTGTATGCCACCTCAGAGAAGGTGTGCTCTCTTGGTTAATCTATTGGTTCTAGTGTGGATTTCCAGAATCATTCTATCTAGCAAAGGTTAAGGTGCTAGGGGGTGACTTTGTGCCTATAGTTGGGTGACAATGGTGTATCATTGTCTATGTTAAACGAGCACAATATTCCAACAGGTTATGATCCCACACCACCTTTTGAATAGTATAACCACTGTAAGGTAGATCCACACCCCTCTGTTAAGCTCATTGTAGCACAATTGCAGTTATAGCTAGGGTTTCTGATCTTGCAGCAACAAAAAAACCTAAACTGATTAGTCAGGCACTTTAAGTGAAGTGTTTGGCATAATTATTGGATATCCTAGTGCACCCTAACCCAATGCATCTCTTGGTGCCCTCAGCCATAAAAATTCGAAGTTGAATTTTTGCGTCAAAGTCAATGTTTGACCGATCAAAGTCAAGGTTTGAATCGTCAAAGTCAAAAGACTGGTCAAGGTCAAATTCAAAGACAGTCATGACTTCCTCCATAAAATTAGAGTGGCACCGTAGAAGCATGGTCTCTTGGTAGAGCATGGAAGACAAGGATTGACATCATCCTTACAAAGAACAAAGGGAAAAATTATTGAACCATAGACTGAAGAGCAGGCATCAAAGATTGAAGAGTTTGATTTTTGGATCTTCCAAGCACATGAACGTGGAGTAGGAAAAACAATAAAAATAAACTACTGCAGATCTAAATCTATGGAAAGAGAATGGATCTTTGTCCAAGAAGCAATTGTAGAGCCAGAAAGATCTCAGATCTAAAACATTCAGAGGAACAACACACTCTCCAGGTTGGAAAGAATACTTGTATCAGAAGAAAAGAAACTCAAGAGGAACAATAGTCAGACTTCAGGTTTTCATATCATGTTTGATATTTTTATTGCTGCTTAAGTATTGCAATCCTTTATATTTTATTAATTCTAGGAACAAATGAATACTTTGTAGCATGTACTGTTAATATAAATGCTTATTGTACTTAATTTCAATATGAACTAACATCTCCTCTAGGAGATATTTCTTGTTTTTGTTCTCAGGAAGGACAACTTGTTAATGCTATAATGAATTACCATGAAATTGATATGTTCTTATATAAAATGTTATTATATTGGAAATATTTTTTCTCTTGTTGTTCCTGTTTCGAGAAGGTTATCCTACGTATTCCAAGAAGGTTACCACAAAAAGAAAGACTTGAAATGAATCAGAGGGAGTCAAACTTCAGAGGGAGTCAATGATTAGGAAGAAGCAAGGTTTTGTGATACTTTGCAAGATGCATAAGGGCATGGAGAAGATGGAAGCGTGGTTCGAGGATTCTCTCAGTTAGAGGGATTTGATGGCATAATTAAAAAAGAAGGATCTTGTAGGCTTTGTGCCAAGTTGTAGGCCTTGTGCCGAGTTGTAGGCTTCATGCTGAGTTGTAGGCTTCGTGTCGAGTTGTAGGCCTTGTGCCGAGTTGTAGGCTTCATGCCTAGTTTTAGGATTTGTTCCGAGTTGTAGGTATTGTGCCGAGTTGTAGGCTTCATGCTAAGTTGTAGGATTCATGCCAAGTTGTAGGCCTTGTGCCAAGTTGTAGGCTTTATGCCGAGCTGTAGGCTACTCCAGTGAGATGGTATGGTATGCCGAGTTGTTTCTACACCAGTGAGACAGTATGGTATGTTAGTGGCGTAGTTGAGAACCTATATGGTTATGATGGTGTTTCTCGTAATATGATCTGGGTGTTCATGAGATAGCCTATGTAGCTCAGGTGATGCTATCGATCTGCAATACCAGGTAGGTCTTTCCCATGCCATGTAAGATGGATGGTTAATGATGAATGATACTCATGACATGGGTGAGAACGTCATGCTGGTGTAGCCCATGACGATGATGGTGACACACACTACGAGGTGTATCTCTAGTGTTCTCTAGTGGGTTGTGGCCCCTAGACGAGATTGACATGTCCACACAGGTGTAGCCATGTGACATAATGATTCTACCAGTAGCATGGTCTCATAACCATGACGAGAGGATCATGGAATAAAGAGAAAGGATATGAATACTAAAAGGGAACATCATGGTTAAATACCTCCCTAGATGAGTGTTGATATTTTGGTAGCTGCGGGAGGTATTAACCTCCATGGATAAATATTTGACTAGAATAGAATATTCTGAAAGCAAAAGAAAACCTAAAAAGATGTGTGAAAACCATGGAAGACAAGTTAGATCAACATAATAAGTAATATTGAAGTATTATATGCAGAAAAGGATAGGTCAGAATTGCTTAAAGAGACACTTGTTCACCTGTCTAGAATAATATAAATAGAAAATGTTTTAGCTCATTTGGAAAAACACACACTCACTCAATTGGTGCACATATATTAGAAGTACAATAGTAGCAAAAGTAGTGCGCAAGTATGGAAGAGTAAAAAAAACAACTGCAATGGTGCAACACACTCTCGTTTAGCCTTTTTGGTACTCTTACTTGTGCACTACCTTGGAGAAGGTGCACTCTCTTGGTTTATCTATCAGTTCTAGTGTGGCTTCCCGGAATCATTCTATCTAGCAAAGGTTAAGGTGCTCGGGGTGGCTTTGCGTCTATGGTTAGGTGACAATGGTGTAGCATTGTCTATGGTAAATGAACACAATATTTTAACATTTCTCTCGGTCTTTCAATTGGTCCTTCCTTCTTCAAATACCAACTGCCAACAATCATGAACTTCCTTAATTACATCTGTGACTTATTTTACTAGTCACATGGCTTCCTACAGGTCTGGTACGCTAGTGGGTGTATATTTATTATTTACCAACATAATATGGCTTGCTAAAAAATCTTCATGTTTTCCTCACTAACACATTTCAACTCCTCTTCACCCAACCATTCAATCAATCCTTGCTTCATTAATTCCTCTGGTGTATCATGGCCAATACTGTCAAGGTTGTCCCCCCTTAGTCAATGGTTTGGATTTTTCCTTAAAATAAAACATAATTGAATGCTTTATAAACACACTTACATGAATTCTTAGCATAATTGAAGTCTTTGGGGAAAATATGGTGTTACATTTCCCTCCCACTTAAGAGAAACTCCATTCTCAGTATTTTTTTAACTCAATGTATAGACAATTATACAATAAACAAAAATGGGTATGCCAATATCATGGCATATTCCACCTCCCATGTAGCGTCATCTACTCCAAACTTCTTCCATTGTACCTTTACCTACAAGATAGATCGGTTCCAGAGCATTGTTTCTTTCCTATCCAAGATGCATTAGGGTTTGAGATAGAATTCTCCCTCTATTTCTGCCTATATCACAGTCCAATCAATTACATGATTAGGGTGATGTACATACTTCTTTAATAAAAATACATGGAGCACATTATGATCGCTAAAAATAGGTGGTAATGCAATTCTGTATGCTGTTGGTCCTATTCTCTCCAGGACTTCAAATGGTTCACAATATTGAGGTGCTAACTCAACACATGCTCCCATTCTCAGGGAACTTCTTTTGGGTTTCACTCGGAGATACACATGGTCTCCTAATTTTAAATCTCTATGGTTTCTTTTGATATCTTCATAGCTATTTTGTATGTCTTGGGAAACATTTAGGTTCTGCCTTATCTTAACCATGACATGTTCCATTTCTTTCAACATTTCTAGTCCAAGTGTGATTTTTTCCACTAGACTGTCCCATCTGATTGGAACTCTACACTTTATTCCATACAAAATCTAAAATAGGCTCATTTTCAATGATCCCCGATAACGATTTTTATAGGAAAACTCTACCAGGGGTATATAGTCTTCCCACTTCTTGAGATGATGCATAACATGCATTCTTAACATGTCTTCCAATATTTTGTTCACCCTTTCGGTCTGACCATCTATTTGAGGATATCAGTTCGTGCTAAATTCCAATTTCATTTTCAAGCCTGCAAACAATCTCTTCCATAAATTCAAGGTGAACATAGAATATTTGTCTGAGATTATGGTTTTAGGAAAATTATGCAATCTAAAAATTTCTTTGATAAAAACGTTAGCAATGTCTATGGATTTAAACGTAGATTTTATGGGGATGAAGTGAGTTTGCTTTCTCAACTTATCCACTACAACCATGATTGCATCATGTTGTTTGATCGTCTTTGGAAATCCTATAACAAAATACATGGAAATTATTTTCCATTTCCACTCTGGAATCTGCAAAGGCTGCAATAACCCAACAGGATGTATGTGCTCAACTTTCACATGTTGGCACTCTAAACATTTTTCAATGTATTGAGAAACATCATGCTTCATTCTAGGCCAATAATACAAGTGTCTAACTAATTTCACCATTTTCTGGTAACCAGGGTGACCTACATATATTATTCTATGGAACTTGTCCATAATCAAGTGCCTCAAATATGTTGAATTAGGCACATACAACCTATTTTTATACAACAACAAAATATCATACCCAAGACGATATCCTTCATACCTCTTTTCCCTAGGTTCTTGTCATAACCCTTCCTTCACTCGATTGAAGAAATCATCTTCTTGCAAGAGGGTTGTAATCCTCTACTGAATGCCAGACTCTCCTACACTTGTTGCTTCTAGGTGTATAGCATGCACACTTCGGTTGAGTGCAACTTACACTCTATTCTCCTTTCCTTTAATGTGTTTGATTTTAAAATCAAACTCCCCGATCAATGCCTTCCACCTGGCCTGTCTAGCATTCAAGCTTGGTTGGTTGAATAGGTATTTCATACCAAAGTGGTATGTCATTAGGATAAATATTCTCCCAAGAAATTATTTCCTCCACATATTCAATGCATGCACGATCACTGCTAACTCCAAATAGTGGGTTACATACTTTTTATCATGCTCATTTAGCTTTTGTGATTCATAGAAAATCACTTTCCCTTCTTGCATGAGAACTCCACTAAGTCCTCCCTTGCAAGCATATGTACAGACCAAGAAATCCTTTTTTGGGTCTGGAATTCTTAGAACATGGGCATTAGTTAATAGATGCTTCATCTACTAGAAGCTATCTTCACATTCCGGTGACCATAAAAATTTATTTCATTTTGTTTGTAGTGAATTAATAGGATTACCAATCTTGGAAAATCCATTTATGAACCTTTTGTAATACCCAACAAATCCCATAAAGGATCTTACTTCTGTCACATTTATAGGGGTAGGCCAATCCATGATTTCCATGATATTTTCATGGTCCACTACCACTCCTTCGATTGAGATTATGTGACCTAAATATTGGATTTCTCCTTGGAAGAAATCACACTTTTTGAGCATAGTGTACAAGTGGTGTTCTCTTAACACATGTAACACCATTTTGAGATGTTCTTAATGATCCTCCTGGTTCTTAGAATACACCAAAATTTCATCCACAAACACTAAGACAAACTTGTCTAAATATTTTATGATCACATTATTCATTAAACACATTAATGTAGTTGGTGCATTTGTAATCCCAAATGGCACCACAAAAAACTCATAGTGTCCATACCTTGTCCTAAAGGTTGTCTTGTGGATGTCCTCATCCTTGATTCTGACTTGGTGATGTCCCGACCTTATATCAATCTTTGAGAAAACTGTATATCCCTTGAGATGATAAAAAAAATCATCTATCCTAGGCAAAGGGTACATGTTCTCGATGGTCATCTTGTTCAACTGCCTATAATCAATGCATAATATCAAGGTACAATCTTTCTTGTTTACAACTAGGGTTGGTGCTCCCCATGGGGATACACTCAGCCTTATGTAACCTCTATCCAGAATTCCTTATGTAACCTCTATCCAGAATTTCCTTTAGCTGTACCTTCAGCTCCACCATCTTTAGTGTGCTCATCCTGTAAGGAACTTTCAATGTTGGTACTTCCCCAGGCACCAGATCTATTGAAAAATTAAGATCTCTTTTCAGAGGAAATCCATACACTTCCTATGGAAACACATCTCTGAACTCCCATAGTATAGGGTGATATTCAAACTTCAACTATTTTATTTCCACTGATTTTAATACTTTTATAACATACAAGAGACACCATTTTCTACTAAACTTCTTGCGTTGCAACGCTGATATTTTCCTCATAGAAATTGACTTCCGAATTCCTTGCAAAATTATTGCATTTCCTTTCTCATCTTCACATTCTAAATTTTTCTCATAATAGTTTAATTTTTCCTTATGGGAAGCTAACCAATCCATACCCAAAAATACATCAAATGAGCCTAGGGGTAGAATATTCAAAACCGCCCGAGTCTGCATTCTATCCATTTCAATTGGATGGGCTTCAACTACCTCAGTAACTTTCCTCTTTGTTCCAGTGGCTAACGGAGCCAAACATGCTTTCACATGCTTCCTTTTATGTAAGGAACATGCTTCAACCACTCGAGGTGAAATATAAATAAGGTTATATCTTGGGTCAATTAAAATAGAGACAAGTTGTTCGATAATTATACCTTCCAATTCCACCACAGAGGCATTGTGGTTCGCTTGTTGATTCTCTACAACAACATAAATTCCTGGCACACTTCTAGCTACTTTGTTGACTATAGATGCCTCTTGCACATTATATACCTTTCCACCTTCATGCTATCCATGGGGGGAATCCCTCAATAGGTTTGGTTCTCTGCATCCCTAGCTTTGCAATGGTACTTTCTTGATCTCCTTTTCTCTTTCTCTTGCTTGCTCTGTTGGTTTGTTTCTACTTTGATATGGGAAATTTTGTTGATGCACACTCCTGCTTGGCTGACCCAATTATGTACCTTTCCCCAAATTCTTGTAAGGGAATGACTTGAATCCCTTATTTTCTAATCCTCTCTTTCCCTTTCTCTTCCAATCTTTTGAAGGCTCTTGCTTATGCTTAGACTGATCATAACAACACTTGGATTTTCAGATGGTTTCCTCCAACATTTTGGGTTTGGTGAATTCAATTCAATCCTGATAGGACTGTGGTAATCCACTAAGAAAATGCTATATTCTCGCCTTTTCATCCTTGAGGTAGAGAAAATACCTCAACAACCCCATAAACCTTTTGTCATATTCATCCATAGTAATTTGTCCCAACTTGAGCTCATGGAATTCCTTGATTTTATTGTCATAATACTTTTCTGATAGGTAAGCCTTACATAAGTATTTCACAAACTATTTCCATGTCAGTTTGATTTCCTTTAGCCCTTTAATTTCCTTGAGGTCTTCCCACCAAATGAAAGCCCCTCCATTCAGGTTAAATACAACAATCCTTGCCTTGGTATTATCAAAGTAATTGTGTACCTGAAATTACTTATTCAAACTAAATAGACATGCTTCGATTTCTTCTCCTTTATTTATCTCTCCATCAAAGTTAGGAAACCTAGCCTTCTTGAATTCTCTAGTTAGAGAACTTTGAGAATTATTCCTCTTTCTCTTCTTAGGAATGCTATATTCTATGTTGCTACTAGATTGATCTGCCGATGTAGTCTTCCGGCTAGATGACTCCATGGAAACACGTCCACTCAATTTTCCTTTCTTAGCATCCCGATGCTTCTTTTTGGAAGAACTCCTTCCCGCATCATTGTGAGCCAGTCCATTCTTCTAAGCATCCGAAGGGGTTTTCAACCTCTCCGACTACTAAAATTCTACATTGATAGGGCCTTTCTTTATATGTTTCTAAATTTTGGATAGGCTCTATAGTAGTACTGCATTTAACTCTTCCTATTCAACATGGGATCTCATAAGCCTCTCATTGTCTTCCATAAAATATGGAGGGGTTTCTCTATCCCTATGACTATTAGATTCTTAATCTCTAATATGTGAGGTATCATCCATATCGTGCTACACCATTCACTCCTATGGTATTTCAATACATCCTACGTGCTGAAATAACAACTATCATTAGCATTTTATGTCATCATTTAAAACATTCTTTTCGGTAAATAAAGAAAATATTTCTTAAACAATTTTTAAGTGGTCTTGGTGACACATTCAAGCCTAGATTTTGAAATCTGCTCTGATACCACTATGTAACACACCCAACCTCCTATACCTTACTTGGGCTTATGGGGTGTTAAAATTCCTCTTCTGCCAAACATATTTTCTCTTGAATTAAACCTCATAGATGGATTTATCTTTCCGAAAGCTTTCCAAAGACTATAATCATGCTAAAAAATGAGCCATAGATAAAAATATACATCCTCCCAAATTTTCCCAGGGTTTCATGGTCAAATCGATCTCATTGCCACATGGCATCTACGTGGAACCTTGGCACTCGTTCCATCTAAAGTGGCATTTTCATGGTGCCAATGTGGGACCTAATCAACCCACCACTTCGGTATTTCTATACACCTATGCTTAGTGTCGTCATCGACTTCACTTCGGTGGAGCATCAAAAATTTAGTCTTGAATTCTCTGACGATGATCCACCTATCGGGTCCCTCCTAGATCTGAAAATCCTTGGGACATAACCTTTAATGACTTCGATAGAGTCATTTCTTCTTACTTTCATGGTGTTTAAATCCCATGATTTTTACCTCCTCTTTAATTGGATAGGAGGGACTCACAAGGATCCACAATTGAGATTTAATCTCATCTCCTCACCGATCAATGGTACAGATCTCCCCCATGCCTTCATCATCATCAACACTCTCTAGAAAAAACTTAACTCGCCAAACTTCTATTCCCGACGATGATTCCATTGGAATCAATGGTCTAGATCCACTGGCATGTAGATATGATGGCTAATATTTAAAGAAAAGGTCCAAAGGACCTCCTCTCTCAATGGGGCTCACTTTGGTCTCGTCGGCCAATCCCTTAGTGATACCTATCACCACTTGGACACGTTGGTTGTCGTATTGGAAAACCACGTCATCCTATATTGACAACAGAGGGTTACTCTCGTTTAACACTGATCGACGAGTCTCGTCGACTCTTGCACTTTATCATCTTCGACACTCTCCTAGCTTGACCTTACTCCTTATCTATACGGTCCCCGACGATGATATACATCACATCGATGAGTCAAATATCTTATTCATTTCCTTTAGTGGATTGACGATTATCGTTATTCCCTAATACTTTTTTCATCGTCATCCACTCTGGTATATCCCTTATCTTAACTGGTGTTCTATATCGATGATGAAGGAACTAAAATTAATGGTCTAGATCTCATCGATTTACTCTCAAGAGATCAACGGTCCTCATTCCACCACATGTTTTTCTTTTATCGTCAATCGGAATTTTACAAGTCCTGGCACTCAACCACTCTAAATGATAATCCTTTGTCAGCAAAGGATTGATATTTACCCATCCCACCAAATTGATGGTCGTAAAATCTCTCGACCCATCCCTTGGTTTCTTTACTTTTTAACCCACCGATTTGGACTTAGTCATTTTCCACGTTCTATAGGATCTGGTCCAGGTACTCTAGATTTTGAAAACACTCTCATACCATCGTTGGTATCTCAACCTCATGAAAAAGGAATATCTTGCATATCTTGCAATATTTCCACAAAATATCAAGGATTTCTTAGGATTCAGGGTCCTCTATTCCTTACAAGGATCTCCTCAGTCAACAGGACACCCCATCACTCATTAAATGATGTTTTCATCCATGTCATGCAAACTTTCCTCTAAAACCACAAGGTTCTCAGGTACACAAACAATCGATACTTATTCATTTTCACTATTTAACAAATCGAATAGATACCCTAGAAACATAGTCCAATTTCTCAGGAATTCATATAATTAGTTATAAGAATTTACATTTCCCATTACATTAGACAGTTACATACACACAAAATTCATGTTCAAATTCAAAAAACTAAGTTAAATACTTATCTAACAAGGAAATTTCCAACACCAACTGACTGAGAGAGGATGCCTTTATTCCCAACCTTAGGCCATATTTTAGAGTGTCTTCCTACAAAACGCCACCCCTTTTCCAAGCCATGATGCCACCAAGGGAATGATTTAGTTGGATTTCCAAACTTAAAATGATCAAGGAAGGTTACTATCCTTCCTCCTTTGACACCACGAATTTCCCCCCTTCCCACTGAGCTCAAGAACTCTACAATATTTTCAGGTGGTTTCTCAACTAGATTTCCTTTGCAAAAGGGAGTCCCTTCTCTGCTAAACAATCCCTCAGTGACCTCCCCTTACCAATGTCGATTTATTTCAAACAAGCACCAAGCTATAGTCATTCTTACTCTATTCTGGATATGGGTATTCTCTGTTTAGAGTGATCATCAATAAATCAGACAAGCTCCCTATTTTCTTCAAGGAAGGCTTTTCTTTTTCTCAGCTCTTCTCAAACTTATTTTATTTTTATTTGGTTCTTTTTCCTCGTCCGCGTGTGCACCATTGTGTGTTATGTTCCCTATCCTCCCTTATGTTGTTCATCCGATGGTGTTTTTATACCTTTCGTCTCATCCTTCCGAGTCCTCTTGGGATTCTCGTGTCTTCATGCAAATGTAACTTGTAGTTTGCAATTCCTAATATGAAGGAGAAAATATTTGGTGTCCTATTGTCGGTCATTCAATTGGCCCTTCCTTTCAAATACCAACTTCCAACAATCATTAACTACCTCAACTACCTATGTGACTTCTTTTACTGGTCATGTGGCTTCCTATAGGTCTGGTACATTGATGGGTGTATATTTATGCTTTACCGACATAAGTTGTCTTGCTAAGCAATCTTCATTTTTTCCTCACTAATACATTTCATATCCTCTTCACCCAACCATTCAATCAATTCCTACTTCATCAATTCCCTTTAGTGTATCATGGCCAATATTGTCAAGGCTATTCCCTCTCAGTCAATGGTTTGGTGTTTTCCTTAAAATAAAACATAATTACATGCTTCATAAACAAACTTACATGAAGTATTAGGATAATTATAGTCTTGGGGTAAAGTAGGTTGTTACAGATCATATCTAGATCATGCTAGTAGTCCATACTGGTGTAAGGGTACTCTAGGATGATCTGGGGGATATGCCTCCATAACCCATATAAATACATAGTAAAATAGAACCACACTGGTCCATCGACCTCTTGTATCAATATCTCTCCCCACCACCTCATCCATGGCTAGGTTGGCCCAACCACCGCCAATATAATCTGTAGGCGCAAGAATACCACTTTCTCAAAGAAAAAATTGCATAACACAAAGACATAGGTGAATTCTCTCTTGAGACTTTGCATGCACCTTGTAAACTATAAAAATATGGCCTCCCTCATCAAGAAGGTGCATTCCTAATTATGACCATGGAGCACATGCTCCATGATAGTCATCTAGGCCCCAATAATACTTTGGGTGCCTAAGGATTTGGTATCACTAAAATATACCTGTCAAGATTCGATAGTGCTTTTTCTAGTCTGTCTAAAGTGGGCACTACCAAAAATTCAAAGTTCTGGTAGCATTTTCATCAAATATCTAAGGAGAAGTGCTACCCTATAAGTTGTACCCGATGGTGATCATAACTGTCATTAATATCAATTTTTATAAGATGCAAAAATCCTTGAGAGTGATCTAGAGGGTTTTTCAAGGGGTTTATGCAAATATATTTAGATTAAATTATACGAGTCAAAGCTTATTGTTTGGTCTATTCCATAGTTCATGGTCCATGTGTTCCACATGCTATATATGAGAGTGAAATTAGATATCATAAAGACTATTGCAAATGCACACTTAATCTCTATGTACTAAAAAGACTTGTTATTTTACTACATATATCATTGTAGCCTCAATTGCTCACTATGTACACCTGTGAATGTGGGTTTGAATGGTATCGTATGGTTTGCATAAATGCTATAGAATATGAGCTATTGAGTGAGCAATCAATTACTGATTTCTAGGAAGTCATTTAGCAGGTGCCAGCCAAAGGAGGGAAAAATAACGGATTATCAAATGGAAGATCATATTTTGGGTCATATATTGAACACTTGACAGCTACACGATTCCAAAAAAATAATCTCCAGATTTATGGAAACAATGGGGCATATATCCCAAATTTCTAGGCAATAAAATTCAGGCTTAATTTATGGGAAAATGGTGATGAATGAGAAAAATATAAAACATGGGTTTCTTCGGGAATGGACCCAATTAGGTGTACATGGGAAATTTCCCAAAATAATGAACGATTTGGGAACAATATGCATTTTTTCAAAGCAACTCAACCCATATTTTCTATGTGGGACGTTTTGAAGTCAATCAACAACCACATGGAATGCCCAGTAAGAATGGAGGTTGGAACAAGTTATTCCTTGGTTAAGTTGTTGAGATTCAACAAGAATATCCTAGTGAAAATTATGCACCTACACTAGGATGGAGCCTCAGGCTATTTTTAGGTGGAAATCTATTTTTAGATGATGATAAAATTCTATTTATAGATGATGTCTATTTACAGATGGTGAGCGAATTCTATTTATAGATGTATGCCGACTATTATTATCCCTTAATAATAGTTGGACAATAAATATTAGTCTATTCTCAATGAGCACTTGGAAATAGTTAACTAAAGTGGAAAATCAGTTAGCTATAGGAAATTCGAGTTCAAAGGTTGACTGGTGGGACATGCAAGTCGAATTAGTTGTATCTAAGTGATTCAAAGTTGTAACAGAGTTGGATGTGTAGTTATGTGAGTTGTGAAGTAGTTTAACTTAGTTAAGTGAGTTAAGATCAGTTGTAGTAGTTGTAACTGAACTTACACTAGTGAGAGATCAATGAATTAATTATTAATTAATTCACAATCATTGATCTCACATGCAACTAAATATTTACCACTGTTAACTACATGCATGTCAGATCTAGTGGAGACCTAGTTGAGATAACAGGTGAAAGGGACAGTTTGAATATCAGTTGTGACATTAATGAGTGCACTCATGCAACCACACACACATTGGATGTGCACATGAGGATTTCACAGCCTAGGAAAGAGGAATTCATTCATTGCAAGGATTTCCATCAGTAGGGATTTGCGCAGAGGAGGCAGGTTGTCTGGAGGCAGTAAATTGGCACATGCATTTGTCAATTTTTGTATGACAGTGTGAGATGATTGTATATTGTACTGAGAGCTCTTGGATTAGAGTTTTGGATGAGATTGTTTCATGATCCATGATATATACATAATATATGATATTGGGGTTTTTAGCTTTATGCTTTCCCGGTAAAACATCTGTGTTATGTGTGATTGATCTTTCTTCTTGATATTGCAATTGGCGATAATTTTTTAAATTCCACAAGAATATTTGTAGAAGAGATTTTGTATTTAACAGTGGCATGTAATTGTTATATCAGGAGAATCCAGGCAATACATAATTTGTATTAAAATTTCTACTTGGTATCGGAGCACAGAAAATTGCAAAAGTTGAGTTTGTGATTGGATAGAATTTGAATTTGCAGAAAGAATTTCTTGGTGCTACAGCTGATTCAAGATCTAAATGGAATTAAATGGCTTGAGGTTAGAGTATGCACTCGAGGGAAACTTGAACTACATTTCTTGGAAGGACAGGATGGAGGAAGTACTCGAAGACAATGGCTTGAAGGAATTCATTGAAAAAGATATTCCTAAGCCAGATGCTGCAAGTCTTGATGCATGGAAAAAGAAAGTGGCAAAGGAGAGAATGATCTTGTTGGAGTGAGTACGAGACCACATTGTCTCAAAACTCCATGGGAAAGGAACACCATATGCAATGTGGAATACTTTGAAGGATCTATTCCAAAACAATAGTGACCATAGGAAATTGACGCTCAAAGATAAACTCAGGAATATCAAGATGGACAAGGGCGACTCCATTCCAAAATATCTCATGAATTTTGTCCAATGTCAGGATGATATGGGGAGTGTGGGAATAATAGTCATTGATGATGATTTGGTGAGCTTGGCTCTCCTAGGACTTCCCAAAAATTGGCATAGTTATCAAGAATTTGTCAATGGAAGGGAAAAATTGTCAGATTGGGAATGACTATGGTCAGATCTAGTGCAGGAGGAGTTCAGGTGGAACACCAGAGATGTCTCTTCATCAAAGCATGATGATGAAGAGGATTGTGCTTTAGATGCCAGGGCAAGGAAAGGGAAGGGGAAGAAATTCCATTCAAAATCCAAGTCTAAAGGAAAGAAGTTGGATTTGTCCAAAGTGAAGTGTTTTCACTATCACAAACATGGACATCTCGCTACTAACTGTCCGCAGAAGAAGAATAACAAGAAGGCTGCTGGAGATGTAGCTGGTGAGGCCCTTGAATCGAAATTTGAACTTGACTTCTCCTTGATCGCATTCATGGCATCAAGTGCATTGGGATTGGTGTGGTATTTGGATAGTGGTGCTTCCTTCCACATGACGGGAGATAAGGACATTTTCAGTGACTTGGAGGAGAGAGATATAAAAATGCATATAGAGATGAGCGACGATGGATGATATAGTGTGACTGGAATTGGTACCATTACCTTTCAGAGGGATTCAGGTAAACCATTTCAATTGAAATATGTTATGCATGTTCCAGGTCTGAAGAAAAACTTGGTCTCAGTCACAATGTTGGAGGACAGAGGCGATGATGTTGTTTTCAACGATGGAAAATCCTTCCCACGACATAAAACAATGGGTCAAATCAAGAAGATAGGGATTCGAGTTAAGAATCTCCACAAGCTGGAGGTAGATGGATGCGCTGCCATGATGGGCAAGGCAGAAAAAGTTGTGAGCCAGGATGAGGGTGAATTATGGCATAGGCGATTTGGCCATCTTCATCATGGAGCCTTGAAAATTATGCAACAAATATCTACCGGACTTCCAATGGGAACACTTGCTCAGTTAGATCAGTGCAAGGGTTGTACCATGGGAAAGTATGTGAAGTCCACCTTTCATGAAATGGAGAACCTTGCTTCGGTGATCTTGGAGAGAATTCACATAGACGTGTGTGGACCATTCTCGGTTGCTTCAACAAAAAAACATAGGTATTATCTTATTTTTTTTTATGAATTTTCTCATAAATGTTGGATCTTCTTCATGCAGAAGAAGGATCAAACATTCTCAAAGTTTTGTGAGTTTAAAGCATTGGTGGAGAAAGAGTCGGGGAAGCAAGCGAAGGCTCTGAGGAGCAATAATGGTGGAGAATACATCTCTAACGAATTCAAATACTTCTGAAAAAAAGAAGGAATTCAAAGAGAAATCATAGCGCCTCATAACCCACAACAAAATGGGGTTGCAGAGCGGAAGAACAAAACGATCATGGGTGCAACACGAGAGATGTTGCATGATCAGGGCCTACCAATGCATTTGTGGGCGGAAACATGCAACACTGTATTTTATGTGCAAAACCGTTGTCCTCATAGAGTACTTGGCATGAGTACACCTGAAGAAGATTTCAAAGGTAAGAAACCTGATGTTTCTCATTTTGAGATTTTTGGCTCATCTGTTTATGTACATGTGATCAAGAATGCTAGGAAGAAGCTGGAGTCGACTACTGAAGTTGGGATATTTGTGGGGTACACAGAAACACCTCATCATTATTGTGTGTATTTTCCTAACAGTAAGATGATTGTTATGCGACGAGATATAAAATTTGATGAGGGGAAAGCCATGCAGTTGTCACTTGAGAGGGAGCTATACTTGCATGCAGAGGAGGAACTGTTGGTTCCCAATGATGAGTCTCAAGATGTGAATCAGCCACATGAGGAGGTTCATGGAGTGTATGAATCCACTCATGTAGAGCCATCCATCAAAAATGGAAAAAAGTTCACCACGAAAGCTGATAGATTGAGACTAGATGCTGCATAGAATGTAGGATCCCCTACTTCACAGCGCATACATAGACAATCTCCTGATCGATTTACTGGATACATGGATCTTATGAGAAAATGTATTGTGACTAAACCATCTTCCTTTCAGGAAGTAGTGCATGATCCCACTTGGGTTTATGTAATGGTGGAGGAGTATGACTCCATTGTAAAAAACAGTGCATGGGAAATTGTCCCAAGACCGATCAACAAATCAGTGGTAGGTTCGAGATGGATCTACAAGGGTAAGATTTTAATAAATTTTCTTTATGTTTATGATTTAATACTGACTGGTGATGAGCAGCTGATACACTCATGCAAGGAGGACCTTGCAAAGAAGTTCGAGATGAAGGATATGGGCCTCCTTCATTATTTCATTGGATTGGAAATATGGCAGTGAGATGGTGAACTTTTTTTGTCTCAAGGCAAGTATGCAAGGGAGATACTGGGTAAGTTTCACATGGAGGGATGCAAACCCATGGATACTCATCTTCCAGGAAACTGGAGGAAAGAGGATGCTACTTCTGGAGAGGTAGTGGATGCTATTGTTTATCGACAATTAGTGGGCTCACTAATGTATCTAGTGAACATGAGACCAGACATTTGCTATGCGGTTAACCAACTGAGTCAAATGATGGTTAAGCCTACCAATCTCTTTTGGAAGGCGAGTAAGCATGTCCTAAGATACTTGAGGCGAACATCTGAGTATGGCTTATGGTACAGACAAAAAAAAGAGGTGAAGTTGCATGGTTTCACGGATACAGATTGGGAAGGCATCCCAACTAACATAAAGAGCACATCGGGGGGGATATTTAGTATCAGATTTACAACTGTTTCTTGGTATAGCAGGAAACATATATCTGTGGCACTCAGTTCAACAGAAGAAGAATACATGGCAGTGAGTCAAGCTGCATGTGAGGCTATCTGGATGAGAAAGATCTTGGTTGGTTTGTTTGTTTCTCATTTAGATCCGACAGTGATTCATTGTGATAATCAGAGTTGCATTAAACTCTCGATTAATCCTGTGTTTCATGATAGATCTAAGCATATAGATATCTGGTATCATCATATCAAAGATTGTGTGCAGTGGAAGATCATGTTGCTTCAGTACATTCCTACAGAAGATCAGGATGCAGACATTTTGATGAAGGCGCTCACCAGGAGCAAATTCGAATACCATAGAGACATGATCAGGGTGAAGGATAATCCCTTTATTGTTGAGAGGGAGTGTTGAGATTCAACAAGAAGATCCTAGTGAAAATTATGCACCTACACTAGGATGGAGCCGCAGGTTATTTTTAGGTGGAATTCTATTTTTAGATGATGAGCAAATTCTATATATAGATGATGCCTATTTATAGATGGCGAGCAATTTCTATTTATAGATGTATGTCGAATATTATTATCCCTTAATAATAGTTGGACAATAAATATTAGTCTATTATCAATGAGCACTTGGAAATAGTTAACTGAAGTGGAAAATCAGTTAGCTATAGGAAATTCGAGTTCAAATGTTGATTAGTGGGACATGCAAGTCGAATTTGTTGTAACTGAATGATTCAAATTTGTAATAGAGTTGGATGTGTAGTTATGTGAGTTGTGAAGTAGTTTAACTCAGTTAAGTGAGTTAAGATCAGTTGTACTAGTTGTAACTGAACTTACACTAGTGAGAGATCAGTGAATTAATTATTAATTAATTCACAATCAGTAATCTCACATGCAACTGAAGATTTACCACTGTTAACTACATGCATGTCAGATCCAGTGGAGACCTAGTTGAGATAATAGGTGAAAGGGATAGTTTGACTATCATTTGTGACATTAATGAGTGCACTCATGCAACCACATACACATTGGATGTGCCCATGAGGATTGCACAACCTAGGCAAGAGGAATTCATTCATTGCAGGGATTTCCATCAACAGGGATTTGCACAGAGGAGGCAGGTTGTCTGGAGGCAGTAAATTGGTAGTAAAGATATAACCTTTTACAATTCAATCAAATATGCTCTAGCACATCTATACTCCATTTTTATAATTTTGAATATTTTATAACCATGAGATAAAACCTTTGTTCTAAATTTGTATTTGATGATAACTAGAGATCGCATGAATGATAGGATTTTATTCTATTTCTATTGGCATTCATCTCCTTTTTTTTGTAAACATTATAAGAAGGGCATATATCTCCATGAAGTAGGATCTTCCTTTTGAGATGGAAGCCAAGGGGTTTCAAGAAGGGAAGCTTTGTTTTATTTGTATGGGACTGGGATGTATTTATTGTAATATTCCATTATCAGAGTTCCATGAGAATCTGATTATCAGTCTGTAGTCTTCTCTATTTACCATTGATCATTTTCCTCTCATTTGAATGAAATCACAATTTTTAAGCATCAATAGTTGTTCATGATTTATGGATTCTGGTGCAATGAAACTTCGTTGTATTTTCCCATGATTCATGAGTTCATTTAAATATTTTATATTGATTTCCAGAAATCATTTATGTTTATTGAAGTATTCAATAATATGGATATACAAGGTTGATCTAGCATAGGATGCCTTGTGTTCCATAATTTGCTCCCTTTATTCTTCTACCTTTTCATTACAAGTTAATATTTTCTAGTAACCAACTTGATTTCCTATGATCCATGTACTGTTTCAATATATATGAACTCATTATCAATTCTTAAAAGTGAGCCAAAGTCTTCTTGAATTACCAACCCACAAAATCATTATCATTTTTCTTCAAAGATGTACTTGGCCTGTTATTTTGCAGCAGGGAACATCTCAAGTGATAACATATTTTGGCGACGTTTTCAGGGAGTGGAGGAAAAAAGTATCTTCCCTAGGCATACACCAATGAATAGATCTGATTCTTGAAGGTGAATAAGAATCAATCATCGAATATTGGCTACATATCATTTGCCTGACGACTCCACGATCAAAAGATTCCACTAGAGGATGAGCCCTGCTGACAGAAAGATGAAAAGGAAAAAGGGAAAGACTAGGTATTAAGTCATGAGTTTCCTCCAATAACTGTTATTGTTTTTCATCATTTCTTTCCTGTATTTTACATTATGCGGGAAAATAATTATTTTTTTCTTTGTATATTCTAATGATTATAAGACTACAACTTTATATCCATCCTTGAGAAAAGAAGATTTTCCTTCTTGCATTATTGATCTTGATCTAATTTCTTTAGATGAGCCTATTCATAAAAATGATGTCCATATCCCAATGTCTTCAAAAAATGACCAATCTTGTAAGTTTGTTGTTTCTAAAGAAGATTTACCACCTACTGAAACCACAGTGACACCATGTAATCAACTCACTAAAGTCTAGTCTAATATTAGGGAAAATTATAAACCTTTGAACCTGCCATCTATCCTTCATGCAGATTATCCTCCCAAATATTTTGAGTATCTTCCTATATTTAATGGAGAATACCATGTTACAGCTCAGAAACACATGGAATCCTTTTAATGTTTCACAAATAACTTTGAAATCATGCATGAGGATGTGTTTATGAGAGCATTCTCCTAGTCTTTACATGGATATGTTGGACTATGGTTTAAACACTTGGAGGAAAATTCAATAGGTTCATGGACTGAACTTCATGATTCTTTTTTGAGGTATCGGGGTGAAAGTAAATCTTATGAGCAATATATTTCTAATTTCTATGCTATGAAGAGGAGGAAAGATGAAACTATCGCCAAGTTTAATAGGAGGTTTCATAATTTTTTATCTTAGTATGCCTAAATACATTCAACCTCATGAATTTGTTGTCATGTTGTATTATACAACAAATCATCATCATGATTTAGCTTTTTATCTTAGAAAGAGATATTTGACTTTGCAACATATGTTTACTGATGCTGAAGAGATTGAGAACAAACTTTGGGCTTGTGGAAAACTTCGAAATCATATTTGGGATGAAGAATTGGATACAAAGGAATATGATCAAGAATATCAACAACATAAATCAGATCTAAGCTTTCATTTGTCTCAACATGCTGATACATTATCTTCAAATTTTTATTTTTCTCCAAATTTTGAAGCTGATGACTTTGTAGAGGGTTGTTATCAATATGTCGATGAGAAATTTGTTGTTCCAAAACATATTTATATTTATTTACAAGATCAACATACATTGAGGTATGATAATAAAAATGATAATGATAATCTCTATGATCAAGAGAAACAATTTATTTTATCATCATTGGTAGAAATTTGCAGCAGTGAACTCAATAATCATGGAGAGAAAAAATTATCAGTCTTTAATATCTATGAAAAATATGTTTCTATTGAAGAAATGGAGGAGGAATCACATGAATTATTTTCTAATTCTTGGGTCCAAGAGGAAGATTTTATTGACTATTTTGATTATAAGGATGATGATAACAATGTGGTGGATGCATTTGACATTGTGTCAGATGTATTTGTTGTTTCAAATTTTAATAAAAATCAGCTCATTTTTTATGGATGTAAGGATGATTCAGAGGAGAATATTTCTTCATCAGTATATGAAGGGATTTTGGACAATGATCTAGTATATGACAACTGTGAAACGTATTCTTTTGAGAACAATGAAGTTGATGCTTTAGATGAAAAGGACTCTGCTGCCCCAGATTGTTATAAAGCATGTGATATTCATGGGATTTTTCAAGGAGAATATGAGGATGATAGTGTTACTAATGCAACATATGTCACAACAAAAATTATGTATTTTGAATAAACATAAACATTTTCTTGATTTTGAAGATCACAAATATTGCATAATGCATATTGGATGGAGTCCACTTTTTCAAAGATCGCAAATATTGCATATTTTGGCAGTTTACCAATTCAAGACTATAATTATAAGTATCCAATGGAATTTTTATTGCAGATGTTATATCTCTCGTATGCTTTCTCAAACAATTGTAAAAAAGAGGTTCATTCCATTAAGAAGATGCTTACTTGGTACAATTGGAAATTTTCTTACATTTGAGAAAAGCAAATTAGTCAGTTAGAGTAGGATATGTATATAAATAAGCTCTCCTTCTTAAGAATTGGTTTGTGACATAATATTTGAATAAAGAGTCCATAGCCCAATGGAGACAAAGTGTAGTGTCCCCAAGGCCGAGCCCCGATGTAAACCATGCTCTGAAAGAGATTGTAAATATGTTCTATAGGCTGGTGAGCCAAGTTTTGTATAAGCTGTGGGCTTATGTGATTTGTTAGGCCAGGGAGCCTAAGTGTTGAAGGCCAGGATCCTGCTGATGTACTTATATGTATGTAGATCAATTAATAAAATATGAACACCGCCAGGTGCAGACCGACCATGATGAATGAGTGAAGGGGGACTGAGCGTCCATAGAGTGGGCAAGGAACTAGGGGCTGGAAGGTGGGAAAGGGGCTGAGTGATGAGCCTAGGGGCTAAGCCTAGGGGGCTTAGGCCTGGAATAATATTTTAATATTATTTCCAAAAAGAGCCATGTGCATAATATTTTACCCTAAG
>ML790199.1:499697-518936 GCA_009831015.1 Picea engelmannii
TTAATTATAGCAGTACCCATATGTTTTACTCTGTAATTTACGTGTGTTTAATGATTAAATGCATGTGCTTATAATGTCTGTACAAATTATGTAAAATTCCATGTATAGAATGGTAACTGAGAGGTTTGTAAACCTTGGTAGTGGAAAAGGTACACTACAAATTGGTATAAAGCCAATGGGCACGTTACACAAAGCACTGCTGTAGAATGGTTGTTTTCAAAGCATTTCAGTTGTAGATTGGTTTTGCATTATGTGATGATCAGGTTACAAGTTGTAGGAATGGAATTGATAAGGCATTAGTCTATGTGTTCTTGATGCATCGTAGGGAGGATATCATCCCATGTGGAGCTAATGTTAGAACTAAAATCCACCTGTCAATATTTTTTATTTTGGCCAAGTTTCAATATTTGGTAGTGAATTTTCCAGTAGGTCTAAAGGGGGCGCTACCAAAAGTTCAAAGTTCTGGTATCATTTTCATCAAATCTCCAAGGAGCGGTGCTACCCTCTAAGTTGTACCTAATGGTGAACATAACTGTCATTAATATCAATTTTATAAGAACAAAAATCCTTGAGAGTGATACATAGGGTTTTGCAAGGGGTTTATGTAAATATCTTGAGATTAAAGTATATGAGTTGAAGCTTATTGTTTAGTCTATTCCATAGGTCATGGTCCATATGTGCCACATGATATATGTGCAAGTGAAATTATATACCATGAAGACTATTGCAGATGCACACTTAATCTCTATGGACTAAAAAATACTTGTTATTTTACTACAGATATCATTGTACCCTAAATTGCTCACTATGTACACATGAGCATGTGGGTTTGAATGGTATTGTATGGTTTACATAAATGCTACTTAATATGAGCTATTAAGTGAGAAATCGATTACTGATTTCCAGGCAGTCATTTAGCAGGTGGCAGTCAAAGGAGGGACAAATAACAGAGTATCGAATGGTAGAGAATATTTTGGGTCATAGATTGAACATTTGACAACTAAAATATTCCAAAAAAACCATCTCCAGATTTATGGCAACAATGGGGCATATATCCCAAATTTCTAGGAAGAAAACTTCGGGCTTGATTTCCAGGCAAATGGTGATGAATGAGCAAAATCTAAAACATGGGTTTTTTTTTGGAATGGACCCAATTAGGTGTTACGTGGGTAGTTTCTGGAAATAAGGAACAATTCAAGAAAAATATGCATTTTTTCAAAGTGGTTCAACCCAAATTTTTTGTGTGGGCCATTTTGAAGTCAATCAACAACCACTTGGAATGCCCAGTAAGCATGGAGGTTGGAACAAGTTATTACTTGGTTAAGTTATGATAAATAGATAACCATTTACAATTCAATCAAATATGATCTAGCATATCTATACTTTATTTTTATAATTTTGAATATTTTGTAACTGTGAGATAAAACCTTTGTTCTAAATTTGTAATTGATGAGAACTAGAGATAACATGAATGATAGGATTTGATGCCATTTCCATTGGCATTCATCTCCTTTTGTTTTTTAAACATTATAAGAAGGGAAAAGATCTCCATGAAGTAGGGTATTCCTTTTGAGAAGGAAGCCAAGGGGTTTCAATAAGGGAAGCTCTGTTTTATGTGTATGGGACTAGGTTGTATTTATTATAATATTCCATTACCAAAGTTCCATGAGAATCTAATTATTAGTTTGTAGTCTTCTTTGTGTACCATTGATCATTTTCCTCTCATTTGAATGAAATCATATTTTTTGAGCATCAATAGTTGTTCATGATTTATGGATTCTTGTGCAATGAAGATTCATTGTATTTTCCCATGATTCATGAGTTCATTTAAATGTTTTATATTGATTTTCAGAAATAATTTATTTTTATTGATGTATTCAATACTATGGATATACAGGGTTGACATATCATAGGCTTCATCGTGTTCCATAATTCGTTCCCTTTATTCTTCTACCTTTTCATTACAAGTGTTGAGCCTCATTTTTTTCACCTCCAATTGCCTTATCTTGCCCATATCCTCACCATTTTTTCCTAATACCGATGCACTTTCTGCCTATATTCCTCATCATACATGCCCTTTAAACAATTATTGCGTACCTATGAGGTAACCAATGTGTAATAATAATTTATGTTGATTTATTAATAATTATGATTGAATATTTGGTGTTCAAAGAACTTTCTAATTGCTTTGGATGGTTCAAGAAGACTTCATGACAACATTTCCTGTTGCTGAGATCATCTGGTACTCATTGCTGAAATCGTTTAGTACTCGTTGCTGAGATCATTTGGTACCCATTGTTGAGATCGTCTAGTACCCATTTGTTATGCTCATATGGTACTGACTTGTATGCATGTGCGCATATGGAACCGATTGTTATGATCGTCCAGTACCAACTTGTATGACTGTGTGCATTTAGTACCAAGTTATGCAGTTGTGCGCATATGGTACCTGTTCCGAATTCCCAGGATTGGATGTTGGAACGAGATTGTTCTCAATGATTCCAAGGCATTTTTTTGGTTTGAACATTCTCTGCTCATTGGAGTTCACGATATATTTCATCACTCATGCACTTCATGTCATGAGGATGAAATCGTTTCCTTAAAAATCGATGTATCATCCAATTGTAAAAATTATACAAATATTTGATGTTATCTTTAGACTTGGATTGTAATGACTGCTTGTTTTTAAAAGAGAGATCCTTGTAGATGATAGGATATAGAGAAATAAAATAAAGCACAGTTATGTTGTAAGTTTGGTTCTGGAACGACTCTGGATTGTACCTCCATTTTTATGAAGCAATGATATAATTTTTGTTTATGGATTATATGTTTGTGTTTACATCTTCTCTACTGTAAGTTCTCTTAATAGATACCTTGTTGGTACGGCAAGGGCCCACCGACCCAACTAATGTAAGTCTCTTTGTAATTAATTGTAAATATGATTTTGATTTTCTCTGTGTGTGAACATGGTACTTTCATGTTTTGATTACAACATTTAATTCCTTCTTTGTTATGTTTCAGTGATGCATTTGGTAGCAGGTCCCCTGGATGTATGTTAATTTTGAACAAGATAGAGTTGTTTGTGTGTAATGTGAGATCTCTGAGTGTCATGATCTACGAGTGATGATTTGACATCTTTGTGTGAGTATGTGAGAACAATTATTCAATTTAAGTGCTTTAGTGTTTTGTCTAGACAAATGTTGTAGTGTTGTTTTCATTCTATAAATCTAGGGATAGGTTGGATCTCCATATTTCACCACACATGAGATTGTAATGGATAATTCTACCATACTTGTATTTCTTTCCCAGAATTGATTAGGTTACACTTTGCATACAAAAGTAAAATTAAGACCTCCACCTCTTACCATGCATGCACTTACAATGGAGTGTTTTTACCCTGTTTGGTAGTTCTTTTATGCTTGATTAGGTTTCCAGAATGTTGATTGTTGTTTGTGTGGTTGTCCAAGGAGATAGAATCATAGTTCATATTTATATTTCATGAGCCAACAATGAACAGATCCATCCCCTGAGCAAGCATTCTGAATTATACATTTGTTGATCAATTTTTCTTTCTGAATTTTGAATTGTGTGTGTGGACTATTATTTGAAATGTGTGAAATAAGGTATTTGGTTTTGAAAGTGTTTTCTTACATAGACTATACTCAACAGACATAGACAATTATCTGTTATTGGTACATACAATACATCAAATCTATTGATTATGAAACTGGATTGACATATTAAATGATTGCAATTTATTGAACATAAAATTGCACCAACATTTTGGCGTCATTGTCGAGGAGTTGTAAGCGGTAATAGGTAGTGTTTTCATTAGATTGATTTTATTGTTTTGGAGTGGTTTTAAGGGAGACTTGAGAGTAGGGAGAAGATGATAAGACGTGAGGGAAGAGCCCACACATTCACTTTAGTGGGGTTGATCCAAAGTCGGGTTGTCCTCTTACCTTTAGTAGTTGAATTTTGTGTGACTTAGTATTTAGATATTTTGTATGCATAAACGTAGAGATAGAAAAGGTAGATTTGTTACATCTAAAATTGCAGAAAATTCAATAAACCCCCCTAAAGTTACAGAAAAACCAAGAACCCCCCCCATATAGTGTTTGTGTAGGAAAAATCTTCAAATGGGAGAGTTCAAAGGCAGTAATTGAAACTACAACCAAAGGTACCAAATATGAAGCTACTGTGCATATTGAAAACATAGTACAACAAGAAAGAAGGGAAGCATTGGCGACCCAATCCTATTAATGTTATTGAAATCCGTGGCCTTTGTATAGAATATCACCCTACCAATGAGTGCCCTTATTTACCTGGACTAAAATCCATTTTCAAGGGAGGGGGAGAACCTCAAGAAACATCATATCCCCCCAAGAGAGCATGGAGACAACAAAATTCTAACATGTTTTACGACCCTACCACACAATACCCACAACAACAGTGGATTCCTCCAATGCCTTATTCTCAATGGACACATCAGCAACCACAAGTCCAACCCTGAAAACAAGGATGGAGAATCCCTGCATATGGGAATGTACCTTTTCAACCACCAACTCTTCCTATATACCCACAATATCCTTCAAATATCTCGCAGTTGTTACCATGATTTAATCCACCTGCTTTACTTCCACCTTCCCAGCTACAAAAACAACTCACCTCGCCGAATTTGAACCCAAATCAACATAAAAAAATGCAATCTACACCTAATCAACATCAAAAGATTATTTTCCCTTACCTTTCATAGACCAGGTCTTGGACACCTTGTCTGGGAAGAGGTACTTTTCTTTCCTAGGTGGGTTTAGCAGTTATAATCAGATCCAAATTTCCCCTGAAGATCAAGATAAAACCACATTCAATTTCCCATTGGGTACTTATTCTTATAGGGTTCTTCCATTTGGGTTGTGTAATTCCCTTGCCACCTTTCAGAGGACTGTCCTAGCTATTTTTTCAGATTTAACTCATGATTGTGTAGAAGTCTATATGGACAACTTCACAGTATATGGGGATAATTTTCAAAAAGCATTGGACAATTTGGAGAAAGTATTGATCATGTGTAGAGAGACTAATCTCTCCCTTGGCCATGAAAAATCTAGAATTATGCTCACTTAAGGGATTGTCTTGGGTCATCATATTTCCGGTACCAGAATAAGGGTAGATCCTGCTAAAACCTACTCCCCTATGCTATCTACTTTGTGAGAAAAACTCTCTCCCCTACTGAAGTGAATTACACTGTCACTGAAAATGAATTCTTATCAGTGGTTCATGCCATTAATAAATTCAGAAACTACATAACAGGGTATGAGGTTTTTGTACACACAAACCACTCAACTATTAGGTTTTTAATAAATAAGCATGTGACAAACGATAGAGTCACTAGATGGCTGCTACTATTGCAAGAATTAAATATTTCTATCATTGACAAACCTGTCAAAGATAACCTTGTTGTTGATTTCCTATCTAGACTTATTCATACAGGTGATAATGCACCAGTGGATGAAAATTTTCCATATGAAAGTCTATTTTGTATTTCTACTTACATTCCTTGGTATGAAAATGTGGCAATCTATATTGTAACAGGGAAATTACCTCATAATTTGTCCCTCCGAGAAAAACATATGATTATTCAGTTGAGCACAAATTATATGTGGCATGATGACTGTCTATACCAACATGACATGATTTGGTGATTAGAATATGTGTACGGGAGGATGAGATGTATGATGTCTTCAAATCCTACCATGATGGCCCATGTGGAGGCCATTTTTTTGATAAGATGACAACATACAAAACACTATAGACAAACTACTATTGGCCAACCATTTTCAGGGATGCAAAGAAACATGTGTCCAGTTGTGATGATTGCGAGAGGATGGGGAAACCAACTACAAGTGATGAGATGCCTCTCCAAGATCAGGTAGTAATTGAACCAATTGAGAAATGGGCTTTGGACTTTGTAGGCCCTATCAACCCCATTTCTAGAAAAATAAGGTATATACTAGTCTGCATAGATTATGTGACTAAATGGGTAGAGGGTAAAACTTTGTACTCTACAAATTAACAATCCTCTCTTGATTTTCTATTCGAAGACATCTTTACTCATTTTGGCATGCCTCTAGAAATATTGATAGTCCAAGGAACCCAATTTACCTCCAATCTGGTCAAAGATATTACTGAACAATATCAAATTAAACATAGAAAATCCTCACCTTATCACCCCCAAGAAAACGGACAAGTGGAATCAACCAACAAAGTGATAGAGGCTATATTTACCAAGATAGTTCAATTACACCATAAATATTGGGTGGATCAGTTGCCTGAAGCCTTATGGGCCTAGAAAAAAACTTGGAGAAACACAATAGGCCATACACTTTATGAATTAGTTTATGTAAAGAAAGTGTTTCTTCCCATAGAATTTCAAGTAAAAACTTTCAGGACTGCTATGCAATTGGGAATGGATTTGGATGAAGCCCAAAACTAGAGGATACTGCAGCTAAATGAACTTGATGAAATCAGACAAGATGCTCTGCAGAGGACTACACTTATTCAAGAAAAAAGGACTAAATGGCATGACAAGTATATCAAGAAGAAATATTTTCATCTTGGTGTTTGGGCCCTTATATATGATAGTAGGTTCAAGAGTTTCAAAGGTAAATTTTCCACTCGATGGTTGGGACCTTATGAAGTAGACATATTTTATGACAATGGTTTAGTGAAGATAAAGACTATTGATGAAGATCAAACATCCTTTGTTGTGAACGAGCATCGATTGAAAGTCTATCACAAGCCTCTGTCTAAAGAGGATTTTATCAAACAAGTTCTTTAGAATTATGAAATGCAATTGGTAATAAAGAGGGGTTCCCCTCCTGCTAAACCACCACTGTAAGTTTTTGTTGTTTGATTTGATTTAATTTTGTACATATATCTATATAGGTGTGTGTTAGATAGTGATTTTTTTTTCTTGGTGTTACTAGCAAAGGCATAAGTTGATTATGTTCTTATGTAGATAAGCAATAAGGAGGATGTCTTCCATAAGCAATTGCATTCCTTTACCCAACCTTGGTAGATTACTCATGGTAAATGAGCCAAAAAGAGTTTTCTTTAAGTTTTCCAGACTCCTAAAAATTGAAAACACCGGCGAGCATTAACTGATCTAGGATCGAGAAAAATCCACAGGATAGTATAAGGAGTTTTCTTTAAGTTTTCTAGACTCCTAAAAATTGAAAAAAACGACGAGAACTAACTGACCTGGGCTCGAGAAAAATTCACATGACAGTATAAGGAGTTTTCTTTAATTTTTTTAGACTCCTAAAAATTGAAAATACTGGTGAGCATTAACTGATCTGGGCTTGAGAAAAATCCACAGGACAATAGTAGTTAGGTTCTTGTTTTCAATAAAATGGGAGTGGCAACGAAACTAGTGGTTTGTTTGGTTCCAAAAAGAGGAGGTTTGTGCACCTCTACAGGAGGATTTCCAACTACAATTTCCTTCTTGTTACAGAGTTGGATCCCACTCATTGGATCTTTTTCCTCATTTTATGATACTTTCGTTGCATTTTCAAAATTTCATTCAGATTTTCTTGTACTAGTGTGTTGTTTATAACTTTTCAACATGATTCATTCAGAGGAACAAATCCATATATAGTATTAGTGAGTACCAACCTCTACTTCATCTTGACCTTCAGAACATGTTTAGACACGAAGAACAAACCTACAGGATTCCAGGTACTTTTCCAAAGTTCATCTGGTACTGGAAAAGTCTCTCTGTGTTCATCCGATATTGAAAAAGTCTCTCTGTGTTGGTCCAGTACTAAACTGATTCCCTGTGTTGGTCTGGTACTGAAAAGTCTCTCTGTGTTGGTCCGGTACTAAAAAATATCTCTGCGTTGATCCGGTACTGAAAAATCCTCTATACTGGTCCGGTACTAAAACGATAATGTTATGGTGATCCGGTACTAAATTTATTCTCTCATATTGACAAGGGGATTCGGGTAACATTGCTCTACATTTGATATTGCTTTAATGTTTCGAATGCATTCTAGGTAATAGAGGTATGGACTCTGTGTTTATTCCTTTTTTATTAAGAATCACATGAATTTTTCATTTTACATATGGTTACCCTCATATTCCCTTGTTATTTTGAGTCACTAAACCTCCATATCATTATTTTCTGAAGTTCTTCTTGATTTCCCTTGTTTCAAAATCAATGATAATGTACACAAATCTCTTCATAAGGTGATCATCTAGTTTGGCATATCTTGTCAAAAATTCCCATCTGTATGATGACAAAACTATGATTATACCACTTCCTATGAACTCATGTTATTGAAATGTATGACGTCTAATGGTAGCCAATGGTGATTTTTGGTCACTTGACCCACATTCATCGTAATCATTACGTAAGCCGGTAAGAAAGGGACGTGACACTACTTGTCTGTATGATCATCACCTTATCTGTGAACACGATCCTTGGTCATGATTTATGACTTCTTCCTTACCTTACTATCATTTCAAATAATTGATCATTGTCTTCTTGATTTCATTATATACGCTCTTCTGGATGGCTTCACCTTCTAGATGAGTGTTAATTAACCATTTTTCTATTATACACCATTTGATTCGCTCCTACTATCTTGTTACTCTGCCTCCATCACCATGTTCTTGTAATTTTACGTTGAGTACCAAACCCCCTCCTAAATTTCGTTACCCATACTTGTTTTAAAACCCATATTTAAGCCGGCATAGGGGTTGACAGGAATGAACCAGTTTTTCATATGTACAGAGAAACGAAGGAGTATAAAGCTTGCAAATAAAAATTTGAAAAGGATGGTTGGGTTCCCTTCTTGGAAAAATTTAGAGGACATCATGAGGGGGTATCTCGTGCCTTCATCTAGAGTTATGATGGAGAGAGCGTCCAGTTGGGGGACCTAAAACTAACAATTACTAAAGCTACTATAATAGAGGCGACCGAGTTACATTCCATTGGAGAGAAGTATTTCAAAGGCATCATCGTGGACAAGGGAATGTATAAAAAATTATTGAAACCCAATCACTTGGACCCAGATTGGACAAAAGGTATCTCCAGAGGCTGGATCAAAGAGGAATATTGTACAATGTTTGTCTTCTTGCAATTTTTTTTAACTTGTGAAGAGGTATGCAATAACTTTTCTTTATCATTTAAGTCTTTTATTGCATTTTGAAGGAGGCCCATACATAGAATTTTCTCATTTCTTTGGATGATTCTGAACAAGATGGTGAGGGATGTTAAGTTTGCATCCAAGAAATCCAAAACCAGTCTTTATCACCATGGGTTGATGAAACTCTTGGTTGTCCATGAATTGAGAAAACAGGATAGTAGTTGGAAGAAATTCCTAAAATAAAACTTTGCTCACGAGACCTCTAAGTCTGTAGAAGGGAATGTAACAGGGGAACATAGTGAAAGGTCAGTCGAGAAGAAGTGAGATAATAGAAATAAATGACATAAATTTAGTAATAAAATTGATCCTGTTGGCCATAGCTCACCACAATATGTCAGTAAATTAGACAAAGGGAAAATCATAGTTTTAGAAGAAAATCCTACACCTACAGTGGAAAAATCATCCAACATCAAGAAAACTCAACCAGACCTGTCCATGAAAAGTAAAACACAAATCAGTACAAGACAGAGGAAGAAACAAAGTTATGGGAATGATGCTAGGAAAGTTGCAGACACTGTCCCCGAGGTAATTGTTGAAGTACCTCATGAGAAGGCTGGGAAAATCATAGAAAGTATTCTAGAAGGATTTCTTGAAATACCTCAGGAACAGGTTTGGGAAATTGAAAAGAATACTCCATAAGTGATTGTTAAAGTTCCTAAAGAAAAAGGTGGAGAAGAAGAAAATATTCATGAATTGAGAGTCAAACGCAAGAGGAAATTCAAAGTCAATGAAGGTAGTAATATAGCACAATCCTCTAGTAGGAAGACCAGGAGTACACCAGAGAAACAAGTTCCAGTCCCTACATCCAAGCCCCCTAGTAGAAAGACAAGGAGTGCAAAAATAGAACAAATTCCAGTCTCCCCACCTAATCCCTCTAGAGGAAAAGTCAAGAAGGCACAGGACAAGCAAATTCCGGTACCCAGTTTTGAGCCTAAAACGAAGAGGAGGAGATTGTTTAAAGAGGAAATTCATGTTCATGTTAGCATAACCGATGAAGTCTCAGGTCCAAGATGAAGAACCACTCAGAGTATGGTTAAGCAGGGGCCAGTTCTTCATGTCCCTTATTTTGCAGAAGATCCAATGGAAATTCCAACTTCACCAAAGCAAGAAGAGATGTATGTAGCGACTATTAGTGAAGCAAAAGAATTAGTGACAGAAACACTAAATGACTTAAGGAGAGAATTTGAAGCCAAGGAAGAGATAACAGAGAAAGTTTTACATGGACCAGTCATCTCTATGACCAAACATCAGTTGGAATTAAAAGTTAAAAATCTTACAAAAAATAATGAAGAGTTGAAGCAAGAAATAGAGGAGTATAAAGTGTTGGATAGGCATATCAAGAAAGAGAACACACAGCTAAAGGAGAATAATTGTAGACTACAGGGAGAGCATGATGAGGTCTCTGCCAATATGAAAAAAGTTTTGCGCCTAGTACAATATACACGAGTCATTAAGAGGGAGCTCAAGGATTAGGCTTTAGGGATGGATATCTTAAAACCAGACAACTGATGTTCAAGAAAGGTAGAGGATCAACACCAGTTTTTAAATTTCGAAGACTGATTCAGCATCTTTGCATGAGGGCATGCAATGAATTAGGCATGGGGGAAATGTTAAGCCTCCTTTTTGTCACCTACAATTGCCTTATCTTTCCCATATCCTGACCAATTTTTCCTAATACCGATGCACTTTCTGCCTATATTCCTCATTAGACATGCCCTTTAAAAAATTATTGTATACCTATGAGGTAACTGATGTTTAATCATAATTTATGGTGATTTATTAATAATTAGGATTCAATATTTGATGTTGAAATAACTTTAGAATTACTTTGGATGGTTCAAGCAGACTTCATGACAACAATTCCTCTTGCTGAGATCATCTAGTACTCGTTGTTGAGATCGTCCGATACTCGTTGCTGAGATTGTCCAGTACCCATTGCTAAGATCATCCAGTACCCATTTGTTATGCTCATCCAATACCGACTTGTATTTCTATGTTAGTCTGATACAGATGTTACGCTCATCCAATACCGATTTGTATGATTGTGTGCGTTCGATACCAAGTTATGCAGTTGTGCGCATTCGATACATGTTCTGAATTCCCATGCTTGGTTGTTGGAACAAGATTGTTCTAGATGAGTCCAAGGAATTTTGTTGGTTCTAACATTCTCTATTCATTGGAGGTCACGATACATTTCATCACTCATGCACTTCATGTCATGAGGATGAAATCGTTTCCTTAAAAATCGACGTATCATCCAATTGTAATAATTATACAAATATTTGATGTTATCTTTAGACTTGAATTGTAATAGTTGGTTCTCTTTAAAAGAGAGAGCCTTGTAGATGACAGGATATAGAGAAATAAAATAAAGCACAGTTATGCTGTAAGTTTGGTTCTGGAGCGACTCTGGATTGTACCTCCATTTTTATGAAGCAATGATATAATTTTTGTTTATGAATTATATGTTTGCATTTACATCTTCTCTATTGTAAGTTCTCTTAAGAGCTACCTTGTTGGTATGGAAAGGGACCACCGACCCAACTAAGGTAAGTCTCTTTGTAATTAATTGTGAATATGAATATGATTTCTTGTGTGTGTGTGTGAACATAGTACTTTCATGTTTTGATTACAACATTTAATTTCTTCTCTGTTATGTTTCAGTGATGCATTTGGTAGTAGGTCCCTTGGATGTATGGTAATTTTGAATAAGAGAGAGTTGTGTGTGTGTAATGTGAGATCTATGAGTGTCATGATCTTTGAGTGATGATTTGACATCTTTGTGTAACTATATCAAGACTATAACTGTACCCTGTGCATGCATCCTCATATATAACCTTTACTCAAGGCAAGTATGTCTCTCTCCAGTCATGTGTCATATAGGTATGTGTAATCATGAACACGTATAATATCCCTCACATGATCTTAGTCATCAACCCCTTTCTGATATTTAGTTTCTTAATACATCAACTACTACAAAAATACAAGCTCTCAACCATGTACCATAAAAACCCTTAGCCATATGCCAATAAATACAAGATGTGCCTTACAATAAGTATAAATGATGAACATACCAGCACTATAATTCTATAGATCTGACTTATGCATAAGATAACATGTAGCCACTAGTCTTTCTAGAGAGAATCCTCAAATCTCCATTGCCATTCCTCATGCATACATCAAAATCCAGTTATTCATAGAAATAAGACATACCTTTTGAACCAATGGATTGATCTGATCTATCTGAGCACTTTAGACCTTCCTGGGAGATTGATCTCAGAATCTAGAACCTTTGCATATTCATCTTCTCAAGTTTCCATGACTTTATCAGCATGTATGCTACCTATACACTACCAGACCGCGTATAACTTAGCATGTACACACCTTGTACACAAACAACCCGCATATAACTCAGTATGTATGCACCTTGTACATAGACAACCCACATACACCTCAGAAAATAGGTTTTTGCTGTAATTCCAAGAATTTCGCCGTCAACCCTTCGTGCTACCTCAGACGTTCGCCACTTCAAATGTATCCACAAGTATTTACAAGAATATTTACCCAAGAAAATAGATATACAATATGTACAAGTGTGGCTTTAGTAAGGGAGCTTTGCCTCTTATTTATATCATCATGTAGCCTCACACTTTCCTTATTTTATGGCTTCTTCATTTAAAATAATTTATTTTCTAAAGAACTTTGACCCTTGGGGGCTTCTACAAGACTCATGAGGGGTTGTCCAAATTCATATGGTCATAAATCTCTAGCCATGAGGAGTTATGTGACGTTCCACATACCACCAAAAATGGCATGACAAGCACTATCCATCTAGGATAGTTTCACTGATAGATTCACTATCCTTCATCTCATTATTCCACAATTAAACATGGGTTCTCTCACTCCGCAAAGCATATTACCATGAGGTATTTCACCATAAGGGGACCACTTTGGAGTTCATCCATATTTACTTCTTATCAACCATGACAAGACAATAATGAGTCATGTTTACATCAAACAATATTGGGTCCATTACCCAAACCTTTGTGCTACAGGTCTTTCTTCAAGGGTTGAAATCAATGAAAACCAACCTTAATCAACAATACCCCCCTTTGTAATTGATGGAAACACTATGATGCAATATTGAAATCATATCACTCATGCTCCCCCAGGAACCATGCCTCTATCCTTTGCATCTGATAAATCTGCTCCCCATGGAACCATGCCTCTATTCAAAATCATGCTCCCCCTGGAACCATGCCTCTGCCCTCTGCATCTAATAAATATGATCCCCCTGGAACCATGCCTCTGTCCTCTACATCTGATAAATCTCTCCCTCTTTGTCATCAATGGAAAAGGTATTTTTCCATCTGGGGCTGCTCCCCCTGAGTGAACTGTCCTCTTATGGTGCTTCCTCGTGTAAATCTAAGACATATAAGATAAGCATTCAAAAAGAATTCATTTTGGAGTATAAATAACTCCAAGTCTATGGTGCATATATTCAAAGGCTTCCCGTGGAAGTGGTTTTGTAAAGATGTCTGCCACTTGTTCTTTTGTGCCCAAATACTCAACTCTCATTTTCTTTTCTGCAACCTACTCTCATAGAAAGTGATACTTGATTGGAATGTGCTTCGTCTTGGAGTGCATCACTAGGTTATTCAAGATACTGATGGCACTTGTATTATCACAATATATTGGAATTGGCTCATCATACTCAACCTGTATATCTGTCAGAGTTTGTTTCATCCAAAGAACCTTTGTACAACATGATGTTGCTGCAATATACTCTGCCTCGATTGTAGATAGAGATACTGATGATTTTTTCTTCCTTAGCCATGAAACTAAACACTCACCCAAGTAGAACGTTGCTCCACTGGTGTTTCATCGGTCATCAATACAAGTTGCCCAATTTGCATCTGTGTAGGCAATAAGTGATAGATCCTTTCCTTTTAGATACCATAATCCAAACTCTTCTGTTCTTTTGAGATATATGAAAATCCTCTTCACTGCTAACACATGTCATTATCACTACCAAAAATAATATCATCAACATAAACTTCAATTAATAAAATATTACCTTGACTTACCTTGATGTAGAGGTTGTTGTCTGCACTTCCTTTTCTGAAACCTACCTACTGCAGATACTTATCCAGTCTAGAGTACCATGCTCTAGGAGATTGTTTTAGACCATACAAGGCCTTCTTTAATTTACACACATAATTTGCATTCTCTGACAAATGAAATCCTTTTGGTTGTTCAATGTAGACTTCTTCTTCAAGCTCCCCATTCATAAAAGATGATTTTACGTCCATCTTCATTTAATTTATTCCTGAAAACCCATTTTGTATCGATCACATTCTTATTCTTTGGTCTTGGAACCAGTTCCCAAGTGTCATTTTTCTCTATTTGATCCAATTCTTCATTCATGGATTTATTCCAAAATTATTCCTTGTTGGATTCTTCAAAATAGTTTGGTTCAATTGTAGATAAGAGTGTTAGGTGTGTTTGTTCTAGTGAACGGATTTTTCTTCTAGTCTCAATTCTTGCATCTTTGTTTCCAATAATCTGATCTAAAGGATGATTCTTCTGTACTCGTTTGATAGGTGTATTTGGAGATACTTGTTGAACTTGCTCTTCTATTTCTATCAGATTCTCTTCATCTGTGTCTTCTACTTCATCTTCTGCTTCGTCTTCTTCGAAAATTTGTTCCATTGATTTGTTTTCTTCTTCCTTTGATTCTGGTATGCCCGTTTCATCAATTGTTACGTTGATGTTTTCCACAACTTTGTTCAATCTTATATTGTAACACTTGTATGATTTCCTTGTACTTGAGTAACCAATAAGTACTCCTTTGTCCACACGAGAGTCAAACTTTCCCATTCTTCCATCTTCTCTTTTGATGTAGCATTTGCTTCCAAAAACTTTGAAGTGCTTCACATTTGTTGGTCTTCCTTTCCATAGCTCGTAGGGAGTTTTATTCGTGTTGTTTCTGAGCATTACTCTGTTTTGAATGTGAAATGATGTATGCATTGCCTGTGTCCAAAATATATCTATCAATTTGGAATCCATTAGCATTGTTCAAGCCATTTCATGTACTGTCCTGTTCTTTCTTTCAACAAATCCATTCTGTTGAGGTGTCCTAGCAACGAAAAATTGCCTTTTTATTTCATGACTGTTGTAGTATTCCATAAATTCCTTTGAACTAAAATATCCTCCATTATCATATCTCAAGCATTTGATTCTTGAATCCATCTCATTTTCAACCATTTCCTTGTAGATCTTGAAGTTTTTAAAAGCTTCTGACTTGTTCTTGAGAAAACAAACTGCAGTCATTCTTGTATAATCATCAACTAATAACATAAAATATCTCTCACCTTTTAAGCCCTTTGTTGTAGTTGGTCCAACTAGATAAGTATTCACAATTTCCAGTGGTCTTGTTGTCTTGTTGTTGAATATTCCTTTGATTTGAACCTGTTCTTTGTTTTCTTTCCTTGTTGACAATGCTTGCATAAAGTGTTGGCTGGTTTCATGATCTGGGGCATTTCTCTGACTGCTTCTCTTTTGCTAACTTTGAAAAGTTTATCAAAATGCATGTGACCCATTCTTATGTGCCATAACGAACTTTCATCTTCCATTCCTAGACAACACTTTTCATTTCAAATTTCACTTAACACATGTATCTTGTTTGAAGTTCTTGCAGCTGTACCGACCAATTTCCCCGAACCTTCTCTTCTTATCTCACACTTTTGTGAATCGAAAGTAACTTTATGACCTTGGTCACACATTTGAATCACACTTAGAAGATTATGTTTCATATCTTCTACCAGTAGAACATTTTGTGCCTTTTTATTCTTGTTCCCAATTTAGAATGTGCTTTCTCCAATGATTTTGGCTGAATTATCATTTCTGAAGGAGGCTGATCCATTTATTTTCTTTCGCAATGTAAGAAATTTGTCTCTATAACCTGCCATATGTTTAAAACACCCACTGTCAACATACCAACCATGTTTCTTCTACTTAGCTTGTAAAGCGATTGTGCATTGTTCATTGCTATACTGATCTTTCTTTCGTATCCATGTCATTTTCCGAGGTTCTTGTCTGTGACTGTTGTTATTGTTGATATTATGGTAGTTGTGGGAGGTATTTACCTCCATGTCTAAACCTGACGAGGATAGAATACTCCGGGAAGAAAGACGAAACCCTAATGAGTTGGCTAATAACCCAAGAAGATTTGTCGGCTCAAGAAGATAATTTATATTAGGTTATTAGCCTCCAAGATAAGAAGTCAGCCAGAAATAATAATATACACTAAATAGACAGATACCTAGAATGAGAAGTCGGCCCAGACAGTTATCCAGAATTAGTATAAATACAGGAGGTCAATTCTCATTCTGGCAGGCAGTCTCATAATTGCAGAGCAACACTTGTGCGCACTGCAGTTGCCCAATTTCTGTGCAGGTTTGGAGGAGTGTTGTCGTTGCAGCTGGCAATTACGCTTGGAATATATCTTGGCTAGGTTTTGGACTATCTGATCAGCTCTTGTTGATGCGCTATCCTTGGGGAAAGGTGCGCTACCCTTTGTTTGGCTATCCAACTTAGGGTTTTCTTTCGGAATGATTCTCTATCAAGGTTAAGGTGCTCGGAGGGTGGCTTCGGCCTATGGTTGGGTGACAAGGGTATTGTCAATGGTAAAACGAGCACATCCACTTATATTCTAATAGGTTATGGGCACAAACCTCCTTCATTCAGTCTAAATGTTGGAAGGAAACATAGCCGCTAGGATATTGAGCTCCCTGAGGAACTGCCACTAGGGTTACTAGAAGAAGCATCTTCCAAGACACTACCGCTAGGGTTACTATCAGGAGAAGTTGCAGAAAACCTAATCCTCTTGTTAAGGAACCTTAAGTGAATGGATTGACCTAATCTCCAGATAGATCAGTGCGCTCTAGCCTAGTGCATCTCCTGATACTCTCAGCAAGCCAAGATGTGAAGTTTGATTTTATGGTCAAATCTAGGGTTTGACCAAGTCAAAGGAGCCATGGCTTATTCTATGAAGTCAGAGAACAAGTTATATGGAGCCTCTAAATTCAGAGCATGGAAGACAAGGACTGACCTCATCCTTTCCAAGAATAAAGTGTTGGATATCATGAAAGGAAAGATCGTGAAGCCAGAGTTTGAAGAAGGAAAAGAGACAGAACCACATAACGTTGCAGCTATGGAGAAGTTCAAAGACAATGCCATCAATTCCATGAGTATCATAGTGGAATATATAAAAGACCACTTTATACCCTACATCTCCCATATTGACTCATCGAAGAAGATGTACAATGCCCTAACAAATCTCTTCTCGGTCAGAAACATTGGACAAGTTATGAGTCTGAAGAATGAGCTCCATGACATGAAGATGAATGATGATGACAACATAACATAAAACTTTGTGAGGATCTCCTAGTTAAGAGATCAACTACAAGATATTTAAGAGATCACTTCAAAGAAGGAATTGGTAAACATAGTACTCAATGGTCTTCCCAAGACGTGGGATGCATTTTCCGCAAGCATGAACACAAGGAAGGAGTATCCGACATTTGAAGAACTTTGGACTTGTTGTGCTCAAGAAGAATAAAAGATCAGTGCAAAGGAGAAACCCCAAAAGAAGTACGATGATCAAGCCTTCACAACAAGATTCAAGAACTTCAAGAACAAAAAGAAGTTGGGTTCAAGGAGGAAGCCAAATCAAGAGAAAGACATTTCAGAAGTACAATGCTTCAACTGTCGAAAGTATGGTCACTACAAGAATCATTGTCCCGAGATAAATAAAAGGAATGAGAAACACGAAGCATCATCTGTCGAAGAAAAGGAACCTACAAAGAAGACTAAGCAGGATGGAAGAGACTTCTTCTTCTAAAGGTAAAAAAACTCTTCTTATTTCTTGTACATATCTTGTTTGCATCGTCTCTGTACATATCTTGTATATCTATCTCTTGGAAGATAATGTGTTCCAAGAAGAAATATACCTATGGAAGAAGAACAAGATAAGAATGGATATCATTAGATAATACACATGAAAGGATGAAATAAAAATCATGTGGAAGCTATTGCAAGATAAGCTGAATCAATCATGAAGAGACTTAGAAAAAGCAAAGACAAAAAGAAGTCAACAATCGAGAGCAAATTGGAGAAATACTTATGACGTTTTGTAGAAGACAACAAGATGGAAGCATGGACTCAGCTAGATAGAGAAATCCAATTATATATTGCAGAAGACAATAAAAATGCAGACAGAAGTGTGGACTCTATTATACAGAGGGAGCTGATTATATGCACTATTACATGAAGCAAGGATTAGGAGGGAGCTAATCCCATGATCCATTGAATATGATGAAGTATATATCCATGGTAGTAACCATGAAAGATAGTTCGTGTTTAGTTCAATCTCAGAAGAAGTCTTCTTCGAAGAAAATCCTTAAAGTATCCCTGGTTGTCCATCCAGATCCATGATACTATGATGAAAGGAAGAAGTGGAATCTCTAGGGAATGGAATCTATAAGAAACTCCATGGACCCGAGAACTAAAGAAACACATGAAGATTCCAAGAAACAAAGAGAAGCCAGAACAACCAGTCATTGTATCAAGAATCACAATATTGTCAACCTGATATAAACTCAATAAAAGCAATCAAGCAGAGGAACTGAAAGTTGTGATGAAGAACAGTGTATGGAAGACTTATGAATGAAAGCATTGTGAGATCCAAAACTAGAGGTTCTCCCGAATGGAGGGAGAAGACTATGATGATTACTTGTTCCAGTAAACCAGACTTGTCTCTACATGAGTCACTATATCATCCACCACATCCATGAGTTGGAGTTCTACATCAAATGAATGCAAAGAATGTTTGTTTGGGCTTCAAAACGTCATACAAATATCACTCATTACCATACATTTTTCACCTATGCTTCCATTATATCACTCATTATTCACCACCATGTCACTTCATTTTCCCTATTGTTCACCATTAATGGGTCTCATTTATATT
>ML790199.1:528607-554934 GCA_009831015.1 Picea engelmannii
CCTCCATGTGTAAACCTGACAAGGATAGAATACTCTGGGAAGCAAGAAGAAACCCTAATGAGTTGGCTAATAACCCTAGAAGACTTGTCAGCTCAAGAAGATAATTTATATTAGGTTATTAGCCTCCAAGAGAAGAAGTCGGCTAGAAATAATAATATACACTGAATAGACAGATACCCAGAATGAGAAGTTGGCCCAGGCAGCTAGCCAAAATTAGTATAAATACAGGAGGCCAGTTCTCATTCTCGTAGGTAGTCTCAGAATTGCAGAGCAACACTTGTGCGCACTGCAGTTGTCTAGTTTCTGTGCAGGTTTGGAGGAGAGCCATTGTTGTAGCTGCTACAACTAGTACTTATGCTTGGACTATCTCTTGGCTAGGGTTTGGACTATTTGATCAGCTCTTGTTGATGCGCTACCCTTTGTTTGGCTATCCAGCCTAGGGTTTTCTTCCGGAATGATTCTCTGTCAAGGTTAAGGTGCTCGGAGGGTGGCTTCGGCCTATGGTTGGGTGACAAGGGTATTTTCAATGGTAAAATGAGCATACCCACTTATATTCTAACAGTTATTCTGTTGAGGTTCTTTAGGAGGGACTGCCATTCTGCAATCTTTGGCCACATGTCCAAAATTGTTACATTTGTAACATTCCTCTTTAGTGCTCAAAGATTCAAACCTGTTGTAACTTCTTCTTTGTGTTTCACTAGGTCTTCTTGAGTAACCCCTTTGTGTATATTTCTCAAATTTGTTATTGATCCTATTGTTAGCTCTGCAATTCACATCTTTATGTCCAAAATTATTACATGCATAAAATAAACCAAAAAATATAGATTGATACCTGGGAGTTGAAGATCTTTTGAAAGAAGGTTCTCTTATGAATCTTTCTTCTTCTTGAGGCCTATCTGTCTGTTGTTGATTAAGAAATCTGAATCTTCTCGGTGGAGGAGTGTCCCTGTAATCTTCCTTGTGTATCTTCCTATCCCCTTTGATTGTTTTTGCATAGCTTTTTGGATTTGTTTCTTGCTCTATTGTTTTGGAACTTGATCCCTTTTATGTCTGATTATATCCAAGTCCAGACTTGTCAAGATGAGATTTTTTACTGTTGATGATGTCATCCAGAACTTTTGAGCTATTCTGCATATTTTTATTTTGAATATCCTTTCTTAGTGTGACAATCTCTACTTCCAAGTTTCCAATGATCTTGTCCATTTCTTCTAGTTGTTCGTTGAGTGCTTCTTCGATTATTTTATCTTCTTCTATTTGAACCTTCAATCTTGTGATCATTTGTTCTAGTTCTCGAGTGTCCTTTTTCTTGTCTAGTTCTTCTTGTAGTTTCCTTTTTTTCTTCTTTTCTCTTCTGATAACTTCTACGGCACACATTAATTCTTCTCAATAGTCAACTTCTGCCTCTTCATTTTCATCTTCGAATTCTTCATATCCTTCTTTGATTTCTTCATATTCTTCTTCGGAGTCTTGTTTCTCAGAATATTTTACTTCCATGAATTGAACTCTTCCTGTCTCACTGTCACTGATTTCATCTTCATCTGATGATGAGATGTCTTCTTTGATGCATAAGATTTTCTTGAAATCTTTCTTTGTAGTTCTTTTGCCTTTATATGTGTGTTTTCCTTTTGAGTAACCTTCATCATTTATCTTTTTCTTATGAGGACATATGTTAGCAAAATGACCAATACCATCACAATTAAAACAAATTAAAGGAAGCTTACCTTTATACCTACCATTGGTTCCCTTGTTTAGTCTTTTGACAAAGTTGGCCACTTCTTCATCATCTTCCGAGACGTCATTGTTGCTGCTATATTCTTATTGTTCCTTTTTATTTTTCTTTGATCTTTTGGATGCTTTGAAGGTTGCTTCTTTTACATCTGGATTTTCCTGTTCAATTCTCATTTCATATGCTGTGAATATTCCATGCAGTTCATCCATGCTTATTGAGTTCAGATATGATATTTATTCTAGTGTTGATATCTTAGGGTTAAATCTCATAGGAAGAGATCTTAGTACCTTTTGAACAATTACAGATTCTTTGATTTCTTCTCCCAATCCTATGAATGCATTCACTATTTCGTCAACTCTTAAGAAGTAGGCTACAATATTCTCATATTCCTTCATTTTTGGTTGTTCGAACTGACCTCTGTAAGTTTGAAGTTTTTTTGCTTTGACTTTTGTATCTCCTTCATAAATATCTCGAAGCTTGTCCCAAATATCTTTAGTGGATTTACAATGTACAACCTTGGTGGATATTGTTTCACTGAGACCATTCAAAAGTGCATTTGTAGCTTTGGAATTATTCTGACCAAGTTTCACTACTTTGTCATTTGTTTGTGGAACTGTTGGTACTGTGTATCCATCTACAATTGATTACCAAATTTCAAATCCCTGTGCCTGTATATATGTCTTCATCCTTGTGCTCCAAAAAGAATACTTCTGTCCATCAAAGTGTGGTATTCCATTTTTATATGAGTTGGTACTCTCCATGATCTACCTTTTAGTGGTTAAACTGATTTCTGAAGGAACCTACTCTGATACCAATTGTTGGATTACTAAGAGGGGGGGGGGGAATCAATAATAGCGTAATTATAATCCCTTTTCTCCAAATAATCCAAGTGTTATATCAATGTAGAATTATTATCCAATAATGAGCAATAAGAAATGAACAATTACACACATACACAATACACCAGTGTTTTACGTGGAAACCCAAATCGAGAGAAAACCATGGAATGCTTTTTCTTATATGTCTTGAAGAATTACTTGCATTGGAAGCTTCAACTTCCTTTGTTTTCCAGCTGCACCTGGAAGGAGGCTCCAACCCCCTAGTTTCTCAGAATACAACCTGAGGGAAGCTCCAACTCCCCAATTCTATGGCTACAACCAGAAGGAGGCTACAACCCCCAAACTTCTCTAGCTACAATTGGAATGTGTTTACAACCACCTGTCCTTTTCCCGTCCAACCACCATGAAGAATAAGTAGAATGATGGAATCACTGTCAATCTGTCACTGTGAGATATAATGTTGTACAACTGTAACAACCTATACCACTGACCTATATCCAATCTGTACAATTGCCCTGTAATCAATCTGTACCTAAACTGAACATGTATCTACAAAAATTACAACAGATACGCGACCTATAGTGTTGCAGACCACCTATGTACGTGTCGTATCTGTTATGCAATGCGCGTATGTATGCTACCAAACTGTTATGCAACCTACTTATGCCTTCTGAAAACTAGGGTTTCCTTTTCTTGAAATTTTTTGACCTTCTGTAACTTCTTTTACATATATTTGCAACCTGTCACTGTATCCAGACTGTAACTGTACCCCTTGCATGCATCATCATATATAACCTTTACTCAAGGAAATTATGTCTCTCTCTAGTCATGTTTCATATAGGTATGTGTAATCATGAACAAGTATAATATCCCTCACATGATCTTAGTCATCAACCCGTTTTTGATATTCAATCTCGCAATACATCAACTACTACACAAATACAAGCTCTCAACCACGTACCATAAAAACCCTTAGCCATATGCCAAGAAATACAAGATGTTCCTTACAAGAATTATCAATGATGAGCATACCAGCACTGTAATTCTATACATCTGACTTATGCAGAAGATCACATGAAGCCACTAGTCTTTCTATAGTGAATCCTCAAATCTCCATTGCCATTCCTCATGTATACATCAAAATCCAATTATTCATAGAAATAAGACATACCTTTTGAACCAATGGATGGATCTAATGTATTTGAGCACTTTAGAACTTCCTGGGAGCTTGATCTCAGAGTCTAGAACCTCTGCATCTTCATCTTCACAAGTTTCCATGACTTTATCAGCATGTATGCTCCCTATACATTGCCAGACCACGTATAACTCAGCACGTACGCACCTTGTACACAGACAACCCGCATATAACTCAGTATGTACGCACCTTGTACACAGACAACCCACATATGCCTTAGAAAATAGGGTTTTGCTGTAATTATGAGAATTTCATCGTCAACCCTTCGTGCTACCTCAGACGTTCGCCACTTCATATGTATCCACAAGTATTTACAAGAAGCTTTACACAAGAAAATAGATATACAATATGTATAAGTGTGTCTTTAGTGAGTGAGCTTTGCCTCTTATTTATATCATCATGTAGCCTCACACTTTCCTTATTTTAGGGCCTCTTCATTTAAAATAATTTATTTTGCAAAGCAGTTTGACCCTCGACGGCTTCTACAAGACTCATGAGGGGGTCTCGAACTTCGTATGGTAATAAATCTCTAACTATGAGGATTTATGTGACGTTCCACATACCACCAGAAATGTTATGACAAGAACTATCCATCTAGGATAGTTTCACTGATAGATTCACTATCCTTCATCTCATTATTCCACAATCAAGCATGGGTTCTCTCACTCCACAAAGCATCTTCCCGTGAGGGCTTTCACCATAAGGGGACCACTTTGGAGTTCATCCATATTTACTTATTATCAATGATGATAAGACAATAATGAGTCATATTTACATCAAAAAATATTTGGTCCATTGCCCAAAGATTTGTGCTACAGGGCTTTCTTCAAGGGTTGACATCAATGACAACCAACCTTAATAAAAAATCTCCCCCTTTGGCATTGATGGCAACACTCTGATGCAATACTGAAATCATATCACTCATGCTCCCCCTGGAACCATGCCTCTATCCTCTGCATCTGATAAATCTGCTCCCCCTAAAGCCATGCCTCTCTCCAAACTGATGCTCCCCCTAGAACCATGCCTCTTCCCTCTGCATATGATAAATTTGATCCCCCTGTAACCATGCCTCTGCCCTTTGCATATGATAAATCTACTCCCCCTGGAACCATGCCTTTGTCCTCTACATATGATAAATATCTCCCCCTTTGCTATCAATGGAAAATGTATTTTTCCATCTGGGGCTGCTCCTCCTCACTGAACTATCCTCTTATGGTGCTTCCTCGTGTAAATATTAGACATATAAGATAAGAATTCAAAAAACATTCATTTTGGAGTAGAAATAACTCCAAGTCTATGGCATAGATATTCAAAGGCTTCTCGTGGAAGTGGTTTTGTAAAGATGTCTGCCACTTGTTCTTTTGTGCCCACATACTCAACTTTGATTTTCTTTTTTGCAACCTGCTCCTGTAGAAAGTGATACTTGATTGGAATTTGCTTTGTCTTCGAGTTCATCAATGGGTTGTTCGAGATACTGATGGATATTGTATTATCAAAATAGATTGGAATGGGCTCATCATACTCAACTTGTATATCTGTCAGAGTTTGTTTCATCCAAAGAACCTATGTACAACATGATTTTGCTTCATTATACTCTACCTCGGCTATATATAGAGATACCGATGATTGTTTCTTTCTTAGCCATGATACTAAACACTCGCCCAAGTAGAATGTTTCTCCACTGGTGCTTCATCGGTCATCAATACAACCTTCCCAATCTACATCTGTGTAGGCAATAAGTGATAGATCCTTTCCTTTTGGATACCATAATCCAAACTCTTTTGTTCCTTCGAGATATCTGAAAACCCTCTTCACTGCTAACACATGTGACTCATTTAGTGTTGCTTGAAATCGTGCCACCTGTCCAACTGCCTACATTACATCTGTTCTGGATGTTGTCATATATAGTAGGCTGCTAATCATTGACCTATATTGCCTCTAATCTGTAGACTTCGAATCATCATCTTTGCTCAACTTGCAACTGGTTTTCATGGGAGTGATAAATGGTTTGCAATCTTCCATTCCAAACCTCTTTAGCATTTCTCTGATATACTTGGTTTGAGAAATAAATATTCCTTGGATTCTTTGATGTATCTGAAGTCCCAAAAAGAAGGATATTTCGCCAAGTAACGACATTTCAAATTCATTCTGCATATCTTTTGCAAATTTCTGGCTTAACATGTCATTATCACTACCAAAAATAATATCATCAACATAAATTTCAATTAATAAAATATTACCTTGACTTACCTTGATGTAGAGGTTGATGTATGCACTTCCTTTTCTGAAACCTACCTGTTGCAGATACTTATCCAGTCTAGAGTACCATGTTGTAGGAGCTTGTTTTAGACCATACAAGGCCTTCTTTAATTTAGACACATAATCTGTGTTCTCTGACAACTGAAATCCTTCTGGTTGTTCAGTGTAGACTTCTTCTTCAAGTTCCCCATTCAGAAAAGTTGTTTTTATGTCCATACTCATTTAATTTATTCCTGAAAACCCATTTTGTGTCGATCACATTCTTATTCTTTGTTCTTGGAACCATTTCCCAAGTGTCATTTTTCTCTATTTGATCCAATTCTTCATTCATGGATTTATTCCAAAATTCATCCTTGTTGGCTTCTTCAAAATAGTTTGGTTCAATTGTAGATAAGAGTGCTAGGTGTGTTTGTTCTGGTGAATGGATTTTTCTTCTAGTCTCAACTCCTACATCTTTGTTTCCAATAATATGATCTGAAGGATGATTCTTCTGTACTCGTTTGCTAGGTGTCTTTGGAGATACTTGATGAACTTGCTCTTTTGTTTCTGTCGGATTCTCTTCATCTTACTCTTCTACTTCATCTTATGCTTCTTCTTGTTCAAAAAGTTGTTTCATTGATTTGTTTTCTTCTTCCTTTGATTCCGGTCTGCCTGTTTCATCAATTGTTACGTTGATGCTTTCCACAACTTTGTTCAATCTTAGATTGTAACACTTGTATGTTTTCCTTTTACTTGAGTAACCAACAAGTAATCCTTTATCCACACGAGAGTCAAACTTTCCCATTCTTTCATCTTCTCTTTTGATGTAGCATTTGCTTACAAAAAATCTGAGGTGCTTCACATTTGTTGGTCTTCCTTTCCATAGCTCGTAGGGAGTTTTATCAGTGTTGTTTATGAGCATTACTCTGTTTTGAATGCGAAATGTTTTATGCACTGTCTATGTCCAAAATATATCTGTCAAGTTGGAATCCATTAGCATTGTTTGAGCCATTTCTTATACTGTCATGTTCTTTCTTTCAACAAATCCATTATGTTGAGCTGTCCTAGCAATGAAAAATTTTCTTTTTATTCCATGACTGCTGCAGTAGTCCATAAATTCCTTCGAAGTTAAATCTCTTCCATTATCAGATCTCAAGCATTTGATTCTTGAATCCATCTCATTTTCAACCATTTCCTTGTAGATATTGAAGTTTTCAAAAGCTTATGAATTGTTCTTGAGAAATCAAACTGCAGTCATTATTGTATAATCATCAAATAAAAACATACATTATCTCTCACCTTTTAAGCCCTTTGTTGTAGTTGGTCCAAATAGATCAGTATGCACAATTTCCAGTGGTCTTGTTGTTGAATATTCCTTTGATTTGAACCTGGTCTTTGTTTTCTTTCCTTGTTGACAATGCTTGCATAAAGTGTTGGTTGGTTACGTGATCTGGGGAATTTCTCTGATTGCTTCTCTTTTGCTGAATTTGACAAGTTTATCAAAATGCATGTGACCCATTCTTTTGTGACATAGACAACTTTCATCTTCCTTTCCTAGAAAACACTTTTCATTTCCAATATCACTTAACACATATATGTTTTTTGAAGTTCTTGCAGTTGTACCGACCAATTTCCCTGAACCTTCTCTTCTTATCTCACACTTTTGTGAATCGAAAGTAACTTTATGAAATTGGTCACACATTTGAATCACACTTAGCAGATTATGTTTCATATCTACTACCAGTAGAAAATTTTGTGCCTTTTTGTTCTTGTTCCCAATTCGGACTGTGCCTTCTCCAATTATTTTGGCTGAATTATCATTTCCGAAGGAGACTGATCCATTTCTTTCCTTTCACAATGTAATTTTTTTTCTCTATCACCTGTCATGTGTTTTGAACACCCACTGTCAACATACCAATCATGTGTTCTTCTGCTTATCTTGTAGAGCGGTTGTGAATTCTTCATTGCTATACTAATCTCGCTTTCTTATCCATGTCATTTTCCGAGGTTCTTGTTTGTGACAGTTGTTATTATGTTGAGGTTCTTTCGGAGGGACTGTCATTCTGCAATCTTTGGCCATGTGTCCAAAATTGTTACATTTGTAACATTCCACTTCAGTGCTCAAAGATTCAAACATGTTGTAACTTCTTCTTTGTGTTTCACTAGGTCTTCTTGAGTAACCCCTTTGTGTATGACTCTCAAAGTTGTTATTGGTCCTGTTGTTAGCTTTGCAATTCACAACTTTATGTCCAAAATTATTCATGCATAACATAAACCAAAAAATATAGTTTGATACCTGGGAGTTGAAGATCTTATGAAAGAAGGTGCTCTTATGAATCCTTCTTCTTCTTGAGGCATATCTGTTTGTTGTTGATTTTGAAATCTAAATCTTCTCAGTGGAGGAGTGTCCCTGTAATATTCTTTGTATAACTTCCTATCCTCTTTGATTGTTTCTGCATAGATTTTGGATTTGTTTCTTTCTTTGTTGTTTTGGAGCTTGATCCCTTTTCTTTCTGATTGCATCCAAGTCGATACTTATCAAGATGAGATTTTTTACTGCTGATGATGTCATCAAAAACTTTTGAGCTAATCTGCATATTTTTCTTTTTAATATCCTTTCTTAGTGTGACAATCTCTGCCTCCAAGTTTCCAATGATCTTTTCCTTTTCTTCTAGTTATTCTTTGAGTGCTTCTTCAATTCTTTTATCTTCTTCTATTTGAACCTTCAATCTTGTGATCATTTGTTCTAGTTCTTGAGTGTCCTTTTTCTTGTCTAGTTCTCCTTGTAGTTTCTTTTTTTTCTTATTTTCTCTTCTAATAACTTCTATGGAAAACATTAATTCTTCTCGATAGTCAACTTCTGCCTCTTCAATTTCGTCTTCGACTTCTTCATATCCTTCTTCTGCTTCTTCATATTCTTTGCCAGAATCTTTTACTGCCATGAATAGAACTCTTCATGTCTCACTGTCACTGATTTCATGTTCATCTGATGATGAGATGTCTTCTTTGATGCATAAGATTTTATTGAAATCTTTCTTTGTAGTTCTTTTGCATTTATATGCGTGTTTTCCTTTTAAGTAACCTTCATCATTTCTCTTTTTCTTATGTGGACATTTGTTAGCGAAATGACCAATACCATCACAATTAAAACAAATTAAATGAAGCTTACCTTTAGACCTACCATTGGTTCCCTTGTTCAGTATTTTGACGAAGTTGGCCACTTCTTCATCATCTTCTGAGACGTCGTTGCTGGTGCTATATTCTTCTTGTTCCTTTTTCTTTTTCTTTGATCTTTTGGATGCTTTGAAGGTTGCTTCTTTTACATTTGGATTTTCCTATTCAGTTCTCATTTCAAATGCAGTGAAGATTCCATGCAATTCGTTCACTCTTATTGAGTTCAAATCCAATCTTTCTTCTAGTGATGATATCTTAGGGTTGAATCTGATAGGAAGAGATCTTAGTACCTTTTGAACAATTACAGATTCTTCGATTTCTTCTCCCAATCCTATGATTGCATTCACTATTTCGTCAACTCTTAAGAAGTAGGCTGCAATATTCTCATCTTCCTTCATTTTTAGTTTTTCAAACTGACCTCTATAAGTTTGAAGTTTTGATTCTTTGAATTTTGTATCTCCTTCATAAATATTTTGAATCTTGTCCCAAATATCTTTAGCGGATTTACAATGTGCAACTTTGGTGAATAATGTTTCATTGAGACCATTCAAAAGTGTATTTGTAGATTTGGAATTATTCTGACCAAGTTTCATTGCTTTGTCATTTGTTGGTGGAACTGATGATACTGTGTATCCATCTACAATTGATTGCCAAATTTCAAACCCATGTGCCTGTATATATGTCTTCATCCTTATGCTCCAAAAAGAATACTTATGTCCATGAAAGTGTGGTATTCCATTTTTATATGAGTTGGTACTCTCCATGATCTACCTTTCAGTGGTTAAATTGATTTCTAAAGGAACCTACTATGATACCAATTGGTGGATACTAAGAGGGGGGGTGAATCAGTAATAGCGTAATTATAATCCTTTTTCTCCAAATAATCCAAGTGTTATATCAATGTAGAATTATTATCCAATAATGAGCAATAAGAAATGAACAATCACACACATACACAGTACACCAGTGTTTTACGTGGAAACCCAAATCTGGAGAAAACCACAAAATGCTTTTTCTTATATGTCTTGAATAATTACATTCATTGGAAGCACCAACGTCCTTTGTTTTCCAACTGCAACTGGAAGGAGTCTTCAACCACCTAGTTTCTTAGGCTACAACCTGAGGGAATCTCCAACTCCCCAATTCTTTGGCTACAACCCGAAGGAGGCTAAAACCCCCTAAGTTCTCTGGCTACAACCGGAAGGTGTCTACAACCACCTGTCCTTGCCCCGTCCAACCGCCCTGAAGTATAAGTAGAATGATGGAACCACTTTCAATATGTCACTGTCAAATATACTGTTGTAGAACTGTAACAACCTGTACCACTGACCTGTATCCAATCTATACAATTTCCCTGTAATCAATCTGTACCTAAACAGAACATGTATCTACAAAAATTACAATAGATACATGACCTGTAGTGTTGCAGCCCACGTATGTATGCACCCTATCTATTATGTAGCCCGCGTATGTACGCTACCAAACTGTTATGTAGCCTGCGTATGCCTTATGAAAATTAGGGTTTCCTTTTCTGGAAAACTTTTGACCTTCTATAACTTCTTTCACATAGATCTGTAACCTGCCACTGTATCCAGACTATAACTGTACCCTATGCATGCATCCTCATATATAACCTTTACTCAAGGAAAGTATGTCTCTCTCTATTCATGTGTCATATAGGTATGTGTAATCATGAACAAGTATAATATCCCTCACATGATCTTAGTCATCAACCCCTTTCTGATATTCAGTCTCTCAATACATCAACTACTACACAATTAGAAGCTCTCAACCATGTACCATAAAAACCCTTAGCCATATGCCAAGAAATACAAGATGTGCCTTACAAGAAGTATCAACGATGAACATGCCAGCACTGTAATTCTGTAGATTTGACTTATGCAGAAGATCACATGTAGCCACTAGTCTTTCTAGAGAGAATCCTCAAATTTCCATTGCCATTCCTCATGCATACATCAAAATCCAATTATTCATAGAAATAAGACATACCTTTTGAACCAATGGATGGATTTGATCTATCTGATCACTTTAGACCTTCCTGGGAGCTTGATCTCAGAATCTAGAACCTCTGCATCTTCATCTTCTCAAGTTTCCATGACTTTATCAGCATGTACGCTCCCTATACACTGCCAGACCGCATATAACTCAACATGTACGCACCTTGTACACAGACAACCCACATATAACTTAGTATGTATGCACCTTGTACATAGACAACCCGCGTACACCTCGGAAAATAGGGTTTTGTTGTAATTCCAAGAATTTCACCGTCAACCCTTCTTGCTACCTCAGACGTTTTCCATTTCATATGTATCCACAAGTATTTACAAGAATATTTACACAAGAAAATAGATATACAATATGTACAAGTGTGTCTTTAGTGGATGAGCTTTGCCTCTTATTTATATCATCATGTAGCCTCACACTTTCCTTATTTTAGGGCTTCTTCATTTAAAATTATTTATTTTTCAAATCACTTTGACCCTTGGGGGCTTCTACAAGACTCATGAGGGGTTCTCCAACTTCATATGGTCATAACTCTCTTACCAAGAGGATTTATGTGACGTTCCACATACCACCGAAAATGGCATGAAAATCACTATCCATCTAGGATAGTTTCATTATCCTTCATCTCATTATTCCACAATTAAGCATGGGTTCTCTCACTCCGAAAAGTGTCTTCCCGTGAGGGATTTCACCATAAGGGGACCACTTTGGAGTTCATCCACATTTGCTTCTTATCAACCATGAAAATACAATAATGAGTCATCCTTACATCAAACAATATTGGGTCCATTACCCAAACCTTTGTGCTACGAGTCTTTCTTCAAGGGTTGACATCAATGACAACCAACCTTAATCAACAACATGCACTTGTAATGGAGTGTTTTTACCCTACCTGGTAGTTCTTTTAAGCATGATTAAGTTTCCATAATGTCAATTACTGTTTGTGTGGTTGTCCCAGGAGATAGAATCATAGTTCATCTTAATCTTTCATGATCCAAAAAATAACAGATCCATCCTCTGAGCAAGAATTCTGAATTATACATTTGTTGATCATTTTTTCTTTTTTCTTTTTGAATTTTGTGTGTGGAGTGTTATTTGAAAGGTGTGAAATAGAGTATTTGGTTTTGAAAGTGTTTTATTACATATAATTTACTCAAAAGACATAGGCAATTATCTATTATCGATACATACAGTACATCAACTCTATTGATTACGAAACCGGATTGACATATTAAATGATTGCAATTTATTGAACATAAAATTGCACTACCAATAGGTTAGTCTTGTTTGGTAACCAACTTGATTTTCTATGATCCATGTAATGTTTCAATAGATTTGAGCCCATTATCGATTCTTAAAAGTGAGCCAAAGTCTTGTTGAATTACCAACCCACAAAAGCATTATCAGTTTTCTTCAAAGATGTGTTTTGCATGTTTTTTTATATCCAGGAACATCTCAAGCGCTAACAGGATATTAGATCATCACCACCATTGTAGCCACAACCCATGGAATCAAATATTTGATGTGCCTAACTTGGATCGATCCTTCGATAATTGCATCCTAACCGTCACAATAATTGTCATTCAAAGTCTGAATAGTGACCCCCCCATCCATAAGTGGCATCACCTCAAGGAACTCTCCCTAAATAGAGAGTTCCATTAATAAATAGATGTCATTCTCTACTGACATATCCACCATTTGGCCTCGAACCTCAAATTATTGATGGTGAGGCTGTCACATAGGAACCAAATTTTTTAGAATATCCTCTTGGGAGCACAACAAAGAGTAGTGGATAAATTTGAGAAGGCCAAAGTTGGCCATTTCAAACCTAGCCACTAGATTGGCTATCATTATAGAGGGAATCCCAATCCCTCTCTCACTACCAAATCAACATGGTGGAAGATCCAAGCATCACAATCTATGCAAATGCATGTTATTTAGTCACTAAACGTAGCCAAAAAATTCACCAATTTTTCATATCTCATGTAGTCTGGATGACTATTTCTTGAACCATGTTGTATGATGCAAGTGATTGGAACATAAATGTGCTGATATGTGTGGGTATCTTCCGATCACTCACATGGATTGTATGGTCTCCCTTAAAAGGAAATGGTATGGCCTACGGTACCCTCCTAAGTACAAAATTAAAAATTTCCAAAATAGCGAGGAGCTCAGGACCCCTTACCTAGTGTTGATGGGTCCAAATGGTCTGTCAAGTGGTTAAGGGAGAATGCTTGATGGTAGTTTCCAATCAGACTACTCTCGTTTGGGGTAGCATTTACAACCAATTTGTGGGACTGGTTGCCACTAATAATTAAAGGAAGAAAAAGATAAATACAATAATCTGTTCCCCAAAGAATTCTAATTATCTCTAAATCTAATCTAAAACAAAAGAAAACTAATTAATCTAACTACTTCTAACCTATCCTATGTAGGAACAAATCTACATAATGAACACAACATGAACTAATGTCATTAATTGCAAAAGTAATTCATGTGAATAAACAACATATTAAAAAAATAACACTACAAATTGAATCACAAATAGTTGCAGATTGAACCTGTAACATTTCCACTATATTCATTAGAAATCATAACAGCCTAAACACCTTAAATACTGCATAGAGAAATATTTCATGACAAATATTTAAGAGGTTTAAATGACAAACACAAGTGTAGTATAGTCCCAAATGTATTTGATTACAATCATGATCTCAAAATTCCTTCCGCTCTTCATTCATGAGATAATAGTATCATCATCAAATGATAGACAAAATGTAACACCTATCTCGATTTAACTCAAACTATGTCGAATTTTGTTTTTGGGTTATATTCTAAGATATTTTGTATTGCAATAATAAGAAGACATCCATTAATTTTCTAATCTTACCATAACATTTATAATAATACTTAATCAAAATAAAAGTTTCATCAAATTTCTAAAACTTACACAACATTATACAAAAGTACTTAAGGAAGGTATCCACTTCCTTTCCCAACGTTTAAATCGGTGCTCGCTACGTCTACGCAAACCCCCCAAAATCTATGAGAGAACATAGTGAGACCGAGTACTTTCGTCATATTAGGGGTTCAACAACAAGAACATCTTATAGACTCATTTAAAGGAACAACATATCAGTCACAAGGAATTGAACCTGGGTGGGGAGGGTAACAATCATTCATCCCAACCATCCAAGCTACATCCAATGGATACACACACACATTCATTTTAACATACCCCAACTCTCTCTCTCTCACACATATATAAATAATTATACAATTCTATAGTTCAACTACTCCCCTATCTATATAAACATGTTACATGTTATACAAAAGTAACAACCATTCCATTCCAACTATATTCCATTCCTTACTTAGTTGAGTTTCAACCCATCCATTGGTTACATTAATTTTATCAAGAGGTTCAAGAAAACATGTACGAAGCATATATTGATTTGAACTAACTCGTATTTATATCACAAGATAACAAATCGAGAGATATTGATGCACTTCTCCTTTGCAATGTCAAGAAACACACCTGACATGAGGAAGCCGAATGGAAGAACTTACCAGAGAGATTAATGGCGGTCAAGCCTTCCCCAGTTTTTTGTCTAGTCCTTTGTCAGAATTATAGTTTAGTATTTTTTTCTTTTTAGAGTGAATTTTGTTTCACTTGACCATAGAACTGTCTTTTCTGACCTCATTTCATTTTACTACGCTCTGCCTTTCTCCCTAAACTTTGAAGTCTCCGGTTGTGTTTCTTTCCTCTGTCCTCGAGATCAGTTTTTTTATTGTTTGGTTGTTGGTTCTTGTCGTTTTCTGGAGGTTCTTATAATTACTAAGAATCTCTTCTCTGATGGATCCACATGCTAAGGAAGACGTTCTAGAAGATGTTTTAAAACTCATGAATCCTAAGGATGAGATAGCCTGGCATAAGGAGGGTCTTTTCAATGAGTCAAACTCTTTGGGATTAAAAACTGCACACCTTTCTAAACCTCTGTCGCTCAATAGTAAAGGTGCTACCTATCAACCTTTTATTTCTTATCGGGGAGGCCCCTCATTACCTCCTTGTGGCACAATATCCTCTAGAGAGACTGTTTCACTAGATGTTACTTTCAAAGCTTCTCATAAATGAGATTTTGTGGAGGATAGAGTTACAAAACTCCTTCCTACTTCTCTGTTGCCCAACCTTAAAGGTTCTACCTATCATCCTGTTATTCCTCCTTGGGGAGACCCCTCTTTACTTCCATGTGGCCCAGTAACCTCTAGAGAGACCGTTTCTCCTGCTTCTTCACCCAAAGCTCCACATAAAAGAGTCTTCGAGGAGGATAGATTTACACCACAGGTGAACATTGGAAAGACTACTGCAGGAAGACATCACATTACTCAAAATGTCCCTTATTGAACTAGGTTTCAATAGAAGGTGTGGAAACCAAACAAGAGAATCTGAAAAATGGTTTTGGGGATGGATATTGGCCTTGAAGAGACTTGGAGACTAGCCCTTTGTGCACTGGTGGGTGGACTTTCTTACTCTTACCTGACGTCCAGTCCGGTTTCTACTTGGATGGAAAAGGCTTGGAATACTCTTCTTGGATTCTGGGTTCTAGGAAGTAGCAGCTTGATGCTCAAAAGATGGAGGGTGGCCTTTGATCCTTAGACTGAGTATTTCCACCTAAGACACCTTTGGGTCCTTCTACCAGGGTTCCCTTTACATCTGTGGAACGAGGGAGTGTTAAAAGCCATTGGAAACTCCTTAGGTCATTTTATTACTCTAGACCAATCTTCTTTGTCAAACTCAGTCAGGAAATTAGGATGAATCTTAGTAGAGATTGACATTCATGAAGGACTCCCATAATTGATCGATATTGAGTGGCATGGTCATCACTTAAAGCATCTCCTGGACTACCAAGGCATACCTTTTAGACGCAATCCGTGCTGCAACATAGGTCACTTACATAGTGACTGTAGAGGGATGGATCCAGATGAAAAATCAGAAGATTCACTCCTCCAAGAAGACCATCCAAAGTATACGGATGAAGTCGATTCTTTAGGGAACTCTACTTTACAATGTGAATCAAGTCAAGATCAAACTATGGAATATGCGACGTCGATTTTGGGTAAGTCACAGAGACTATGCCCTTCTTTTTTCTACTCCTTATCTTCTTGGGAAAAGGAAGCTTTAGATTGCTCACCTTGGTTTTCATCCTCTATTTTGAGTGCAAGTTTAGCTGCTGAACAGTTTCCCTGCTTAGATGTCCCTTTGAAAAAAATTGCTGAAAACCCTTCAGAAGCCTTCACTCCGTGCGTGGACTATAGAGGTCTGCCCCCTTCACCTGTTTCCCTACTTACTATCCCACCGCTATAAAGGGTCTCCTCCCCTCTGCCTCCTTCTATATACCTTTCTGAACATGCCTGTAGGCCCGTATCCCTCCTCTTCCCTTGTTGATGGACCCATTGGTTGAACCCAGTTTTAGAGAACCTGAGGAGAATGATTATACCCTCAATAATGTACTAGACTCTTTGATACATTTCCTTAAAGATAATGAAGAGGTTGTCAAGCTACCTATCTTTAAAGGTAAGGCCCCACTTTCTCCCTCTTCACTTGCAGAGACTTCCACTTCAAACTCCCAGCCAAAGAAAGTGAAATGTTTTTCTTGGTCCAGAGGTTTAGGTATTGAACTCTCGCCTCTAAAAAGAAGAAGCTACCAAAAAAAGTTAGCCCAATATACTATACAGTTAGATGAGACTTCCTCCCCTTCAACCACTGGCATTAGGCCTATTAGAGATTTGAAAGCCCTAGCGAGGGAAAAGTAATGTTAGTCCTCTCTTTAAATGTGAGAGGAATCGGAGGAACCCTCAATGTTGCCTCAGTATGTCATCTTTTGGAACTCATTCGTCCAGATATCATCCTCCTCCAGGAAACTCTGGTGAATGAGCATAAAGCTAGGGATTTCATCCACCACTTTAAACCATCCTGGTTGACAAGTGCAGTAATATTAGAGGTTACCTCTGGGGGTCTCTTAGTAGCTTGGTACCCTGCTCCTTTTTCTCTGGACTCGTACCTCACTGTGGGGGGCATTTTGTTGTCTGGGAAATGTCTTGCACATAAGCAGGAAATTGCCTCTCTAAATATATACGGCCCTTGCAAGGACAAAATTTCCTTTTGGAAGAAAGTGAATGACAATGGTATTCTTACTATTAAAATCTGATTGTAGTTGGATATCTCAACATTATTCTGTTAGTTGATGAAAACTAGGGAGGGAATCCGGGTTCAGATATTTTGGAATGTTTCTACATAGAGGTTTTTTCTACAAACAATTTGATTGATGTTAAACCGGCTAAAGTAGTGCCGACCTGAAAAAATGGGCACGTGGGGCAGGATTCTATTGCTAGGAGGCTTGACAGGTTTTTGGTCACTGAAGATATCTTAATTTCTTCTGAACTGTATAATTCATGGTTTGAAATCTCGTTCATTTCTGATCATGCACCCATCATACTCCAACTAGAGTCACCACCAAACTACAAAATTTACCCTTTTAAATTCAACCCACAGTAGATATCGGAAGAAGGTTTTGGGGAACTTGTTTTTAAGGTTTGGAATGATCCAATGTTTCTGGCTGAAAATGGAAAACAATGTAGAATCCTTTGGAAATTGAAGGAACTAAAAGGAAAAACAAAAGTTTGTCTTAAAGTTTTAGTGAAGAAAAAAAAGAGAGAAATTAGTGGACTTGGAATATGAAATTAAGGACAAAAACAAAATGATGGAAAGTGATATTACAAACAATTATCTGGTTGTGTCTCTACGACTTTTGGAAGGTGAAAGGAATGAGATTCTTAAAAGTGAGGAGCACCAATGTCGAATGATAAGTCCAGCACTGTGGCTAAGAGGCAGTGACAAAAATTCTAAATTTTTTCATAGTTACGCTAGTGCTAAAAGAGTGTAGAAACATATTTGGAAAATACAAATCGGGCCTAATAGTTTTGCTACATAACATAATTCTATAAAGGAGGCGGTTGTTCATTTTTTTAAGGATTTTTTCAAGTCTTCAAATGAGAAAGTAATACCCGATCAATTCAAGCTCTTAGAATATTACCCTCAGATGATGAATGAGGAGGAAGCCTTCAACCTATATCAGCATGTTACATTGGAGGAAGTGAAGGGTGAAGGAGGTCATGTTTCTTTTTAAGAAAGAAAAAATTCTGGGTCCCGATGGTTGGACAACCGAACTCTTTACCTACTTTTTTTATCTTGTCGGAGAAGATCTTCTGGCGAAGGTGGAAGAATCCAGAATTTTAGGTGCTATCCCAGGTGGCCTAAATGATACCTTCCTGACTTTGATTCCTAAGGCAAATAACCCATCCTCCTTTGATGATTTTTGCCCCATTTCTCTCTGCAACCTTTGCTACAAAATTATATCCAAAATTATTGCTAATCACCTAATACCGCTCCTCTCGAAGGCTCTATCCTTAGAATAGATGGGTTTCCTAAAAGGCAGATGCATTTAAGATGTGATAGGCACAACTCATGATATCATGCACCGTATTAAGAAAAAAAGACTAAAAGCCCTCATTTTAAAACTGGATTTAAAGAAAGCATATGATAGTGTTGATAGGGACTTCCTAAGAATGATTCTTCTAAAAATTGGAACAGGGCTTCATATGACTAACTGGATAATGTCATGTGTTACTTCAGCCTCCTTTGCAGTGCTAATTAACAGAGAGGCTACAAAATTTTTCAGAAGTGGAATGGGTATTCGTCAAGGATTCCCATTGTCACCTTTTCTCTTCATCTTGGTGATGGAAGGCCTTAGAAAAACAATTTGGAAAGAGGTACAGTCTCAAGAATAAAAGTGTCAAAGATTATTAAAATACTACATCTCCTTTTTGTGGATGATGTATTAATTTTGTCAAGGGCAAGTCTTAGTGAATGGAAAGAAATCTTAAGATTAATTGACTTATTTTGCAAAGAAACCGGGTTGTCCTTAAACCTTTCAGATACCATTGTGATGTTTGAAGGCCTATCAGAGGCTGAATTGGAGCCTTTTAAACAAATTCTTCCCTTTACCTTTAGTCCACTCTCGGGAGGCTTCAAGTATTTGGGTTACCAACTAAAGACAGGGGCGTAGCGCATAAGTGACTGGGACTGGATTATTACTAAATTAACAAAGAAAATGGGGACTTGGTACAACCGATGGCTATCATTAGGAGGCAAACTCATCTTGGTCAAAGCCATTATAGAGGCCCAACCGGTCTTTTGGATGTCACTGGAAGCATTACCCTGTTCGGTTATAAACCGGATTAGAAGAGTTATTTTTCATTTCCTCTGGAATGGGCTCTCGACAAACAATCACTATCATTTATGCAGGTGGGAAGTCATAGCCAGACCAAAGAAGCTTGAGGGCTGGGGTCTGAGTAACCTCTCTTTTTTTAATAAAGCACTAATTACCTCCTCAATGTGGTGGGTTCTAATTGAAGACAACCTTTGGCACAGGGTATTCGTGGATAAATACTTACAAAACACTCCACTCATCACTTGGCTCAGGCAACCGAGGCACTCATCAAACTCTGCCTCCCGATTTTGTTCTAGTCTTGTATGCACAATCCTTATTAATCTTCACTGGATCAGTTGGCATCCAAGAGTAGGGCATGATATCTTGATAGATAAGGACAAAATCCTTGGCCTAGGAGAAATATCTATCCTTCCACCTGAATTAATTAACCATATCAATAAAAAAAAGGTATTTTCTGCCTATCTCATGCAATGATAGCAAGGAACCTAGTCACGTTAGTATCAATTTGGGTGTCCAGTGATGATCTGGAGTTGACATGACTATGAGCATTTGCCTGGAAAAACTTTACAACGGATTTAAATGGTTTTGGCATAACTATTAATCCAGATAATAAAGATTCTTTGATGTGGTTGGGTGATGGAAAAAACATGGAATTCTTTGTCAGAAATGTATACGACGCCATCCTGGCCTCACATTTTCTACCGGTAAAAAACGACTGGCAAAGAAATTTCTAGAAGTGGCGACTTCCTCTGAAGGTAAACCTTTTCTTTTGGCTGGCTATTCATAATAAAATACTAGCATGGGACAATTTACAACGGAAAGGGAAAGCTAGACCGAGCAGATGGTGTCTTTGTGGAAAAATGGCAGAAAATACAAAGCATATTTTCATTGAGTGCCTCTTCACCAGATTGGTTTGGGAAAAGAGTGCTATATTGCTAAATTGCAATTTTCATTGGAACGACTAGTCTCTCATGGAAAGTATGGACAATTGGGTTCTGAATAATTTTTTTTCTAAAAGACTGTCGATTCTAACCTGCTGGATTATTTGGAAAGAGAGGAACATGAATTTAATTGACAATTGGCATCCCAATGCTTGGGCTGTGGTGTATAAGATTCTAGATATTTTGAATATTTATCCTCCAGTTAGTAATGAGAAGGTATTAAGACTGAGTTCAATTTTAAGGATGAATGGATATGCATTAACCTTGTTTGATGGGGCTACGTTAGCAGGAGGATCCAACTGTGGAGCATGGGGAGCTATAAAATGACCAAACTCACAAGCTTATCGATGGTTTTTTAACTGTGGTGATGAAACAAACATAAAATCCGAGTTATTAGGAGCGTGGGCTACACTTACTATTACAAATTTGCTGGATCTTCAATATATTCAGGTTTTGGGGGACTCAAAAGTTGTCATTCAATGGTTTAAATAGAAAGGGGAGCTTCAAACAATCAGTATTGAAGGCTGGAAAAGTAGAATAAAGGAATTGATTCCCACCTTTAAAGGCATACATTTTCAACATATCTACCGAGAAGCACATGGGGAGGCCGACCAACTATCTAAGAAAGCCCTCACAGCCCCAAAAGGAAGAATTTCCTATTACTCTCGGGATGGAGAAAAGGTGGGCCCTACTTTCCAAGTGGAGTTCTTTTAATTTCTCCTTAACACTTTCTCTTTCCATTGATATTTCTGATGCAGACCCTTCCTATTGGTACTAGAAATCCTCTTGCAATTTCTTTTTAGATTCAGATTATATTTTGATGTATTCAGAGGTCTTTTTTCACCTCTTGATAGGGTATGCTTGGATAGCGATAAGTTTTTTCTGCCAAAAACCATATTGATTTTGACGCTGATATTTTTGACTATGAGTTTTAGTTTGCTCATTTCTGAAGATGTTTTTAAAATTATTATTAAAATAATTTTATAAGAGAATTTTCTTTTGGAAAAAACAAATCGAGAGAGATATTTGAAGCAATCGAGAATGTATAAAGGAAATATATTATAAGGGGTAGTTATCAATCAATATCAAGTAGTGAATCTGAGTTACAAAATTGACTGTAATGTCAACCAATCGTCACAGAAGGGTAATCATACACAACCAAATATTAGGCAGGAAACTAGATTCACCATTAAAATTTGACTTAAATCTTGTGCAAAACCTAGAGTTCAATCAACATTAGATAGACCAACCAAGTTCATATACATGGATTCAAATTTTATTAAAAAATAAAAATTACAACTTTATAAGAGTACATACATTCTGGTTTTCTTTAATTAACCGTAAATGTTACAGCCATTCAATACATAATACAATAATCCATATTTAATCAAAATCATCATACCCTACAAGATTCATGCATTTAGACTGAATATTCAATTATAGATATCACCAATTTCTCTTATTCTCTTAATAGGTGTCATCAAATTTTGTGCAACATAAATGGAATAATGAAATAAAATTTGAATATAAACTTATTATAAATGAACCAAAATTTAAATTCCACAGAATCAAAAGATTTTAAGAATCATTTGGAATAATTATTTATCTCGATATGAATCCCGACATATAATGTTTCTTACATGTATTTTACTAATTCTCGTGTGAGTAATACATACAATAATCTGAATCTAGATTACAACGATTATGTTATGCAAATATTACTCCTAGTTATATACATACAATATTACTCCTATAGTTTACCCTTATTGAGTTCCCCTTAGTATACCTTGTGAGTGACTGAGACTTAGTCTACCCTCGCAACATCGTGCAACCCTATGAGAAAGAGTGTCCCTCACTCTTCAACTCCAGTCACGGTGGGAGTGCTAGTGAGTGGAAAGATGGACATTGTTACACCCCACCCTTTTATTTTGGTCTATTTATGTATAGTCCCGCTACTCCTTTTATGATTTGGACCGGAAAACATGATTCATGTTCCTACATCCACTGATTTTTTTTTTATCAGCAATGTCCATAATGAATTTAAATCATTTATTCAAAAAATCATCACATAATTACTTCCTGACTCAATCCAAAGTCTCAGGTTATTGTTGACGATACTCACATCAACTAATCATTGAGATTTATATACACTTAGGGACTCATTATTAATATCTGTACAATCATGATCATCCATAAGTTTTATTCAACGAGATATAATGCATAATTACAAATTTTATCATTTTAAGAAATTCATAATAAGTCTAGCATTCATCAAGTATTAATTAATCGAGTCGTTTGCAAGAAAACACCCTTAAAGAATATTTTTTTTGTATAAAAATAGTCAGGTGAAATGGGGCATTACATACACCCCCTCTTAATTCAAACTTTGTCCTAAAGTTTCAATCAAAATTCTAAAAGAAAATGAAAATAAATGCGGAAATTGTTGGCACATTTCTTCTATGTCCTCCCTGGTAGAAGAATTGGGACTATATATATCCCATTTCAACTTTACCTGATCGACTAAACGACGCTGGAGCTATCAAGTGTGATGGTCCAGTGTGCGAATTGGATCATCCATCAAGGGCCCCTCGTCTAACATCTGCAAAGAACTCAAATCAATGACATGTGAAGGATTTGAAACATAATGATGCAAAATAGAAACATGGAAGACATCATATATGAGCTCTAAAGATGCAAGTAAAGATAATTGATATGTGGTTGTTCCATTCTTATCCACAATCTTGAAGGGTCTAAGGTATCTAGGAGAAATTTTGGCACCTTTCAGGCCAAATTTAATAGAACTCTTTTGTGGTTTTACCTGCAAAAATACCCTGTCTTCAACCTCATAATTATGGTCGGTTAAAAGCACATCTGCATAACTCTTTTGCCTATCTTGTGCTTCCTTAAGTATCTCTCTGATCATTTTCATCTGATCCTCCTTCTCTTGTATTACCTCAAGTCCTACTAGAACTCTATATTCTAGCCTATCCAAACTTAGAGGTGTTCTGCATGGTCTTCCATACAAAAACTCAAATGATGCCATCTTGATGGAACTCTGATAATTATTATTATATGCAAACTCTACTAGTGGTAGGAATTCTTCCCAATGTTTCTACTAGTCCATTACATACATTCTTAACATATATTCAAGAATTTGATTCGTCTTTTCTGTTTATCCATCCGTCTCGGGGTGATAAGCAGTATTAAAGTTTAGTTATGTTCCCAATGCATCTTGAAAATTGGTCCCATGTCCGAAATTATTTTCTTTGGTATACTATGCAATCACACAATCTCATTTAAAAAATCTCTCGCAATATCTGGATCCTGATACGTAGTCTGTACCAGAATAAAATGAGCACTCTTTGTTAGAGTTTCAACCACTGCAAAAATGGAATCATGTCTCCATGTTGTAAGAAGTAGTCCAACTATAAAATCCATAGATATAATTTCCCATTTAGACTCTAGTATAGCATGTGGCTGTAGCAATCCTGCTAAATGCCTATGATCAACCTTCACTTGCTGGCATTCAAGAAATCTTGCCACAAAATTTACAAGATCGATACTCATTCCCTTCCTGAAAAAAAGGTTTTAGATCAACGCTCATCTTTCTTACTCCAGGATGAGACATGTAAACTTCTTTATGAGTCTCTTTTAAAATCAAGTTTCACAATTATTCGTTCGGTGGTACGTAGATTCTTCCATTTAGTCTCAATAACCCTTCATAATCCAAATTATATCTTGCGTATTTAGGTATAATCATAACTTCATTCTCAATGTTTTCCTTTACTTCCTTATACCAATTATCATCTAGTTGAAAATTTATGATCGTTTCTCGTAGATTTGTTCTTAATGGAATAACGGAAAAGATACACGGTCATGAACTCAAGACATCGACTACTTTATTTATTTTTCCCTTGATGTACGTGATTTCAAAATCATACTTTCTTAGTAACTAATACATTCTCCTTTGTCCAGCATTTAAAATACCCTGAGTAAAGATATGTTGTCATCCACTATGGTCACTTTTTAGTTCAAATTTTCTACCTGCCAGGCAATGCTTCCATATCTTCAATGAATGGACTATAGCTAACAATTCCAAATCACAAGTCATGTAGTTCTCTTCGTGGAGTCAAAGTTTATTTGATGCATATGCTATTACCCATACTTCCTGAATCAAAACTCCTCCTAATCCTTCCTTAGATGCATCAATGCAAACTAAGAAGTCTAAATCCATACCAGACACTTTTAATATTGGTGTAGTGGTTAACAATTCTTTTAGTTTTCAAAATTCCTCTTCACATTTATCTGTCCAAATAAATTTTTTATTTTTCTTTTGTAACTCTATGATGGGGTTTGAAATATTTGAAAACTCTTCAACAAATCATCGATAATACCTTTCTAAGCCCATAAAACTTCATACTTCATTCCTTATTAAATTTCACACAAAAGTCCCTTATTAAATTCAATGGTCTTCCTTTTATAAAACAAGGAAGACCTTTCACCCTCTGTAATAGCCAATAATGATTATCTCTTCAACTTTCTTATTTTGTCTCATTAAATGACTCAAAGTTCCCATACAATTTCTTAAATGAATACACAAGTGTTATAAATAGAAGTTAAAAAGACTCATGAGTAGTCAATCTTGCTTTAAGGCTTTTCATGAGTGATATTTATTAAAAAAATCATTGCCTTTGCTCGACGGTATCCTCTTTTGTTATTCATTTTTTTATTATTTCTTTTGTTATCAATCTAGTGAATAATATCCTTCCATATTATTCTTCTCTACTTTAGTTTTATAGCATGCTCTCGCAGGCCTGATTTGACCTCCAAGATCATGAGTTATGGCCTTATGAAGTTTTACATTTTATTCCCCTTCAAATTTGTGTCCCTCTGTTCTTTGATTTTTCTGGGATTTTCCATCACTAGTCTGGCTTGAATTCCTTATCCAATGTGTTCTCCTTCTTGATAAATTTCCAATGAATTATCATGGGATTAATTCGAACTCCCAGAGCTCAATATATGGCTACCTGAAGTTGACGCTCAACAACCATTGATTTTCTCATGTGGATATCTAGACCATTGATCTTCAAATCTAAAATAAATATCCCATATCCATCAAGGAATTTGAGTTTGAATGGTATATTTTTTTATTTCCCCCCTTACTTGGTTTGTGTGTGGAACTAGAGGAGGTATAGGAACTAGGGCTCGTGTAGAATGCATGAGAAATCATTGTCCTAAGTCATAAGGTGTGACCTTCTGCACATAAGAAAGGGCTCAAGGCATAGGGTTGCAAATAAAAACCTATGGTAAACCATAATAACCCATCCTAAAGTGAAAATGTGAAACTCTTGCATGAGGAAACCCACATAGGTATGCGGTAAAAACCCTATGCACGATAAAATATTCCACGGTAACTTGTCTTGAGGTGAACTCTCACATGGGAAAATTCTGCGAGGCATGTGAGTAGGTGAGAGGTAAAAATCGGTAGCATGTCCTAGGCAGGCTTGCAGGTGCAGGCTCGTGGGTAAATCATGTGCTAAGTTCTAAGGTGAAAATATGAAACTCCCGCATGAGAAGCCCACAAAGGTAAGAGCCCATTAAAATAATAAAATAATATAATGTGTTGCAGGTTGGTGAGGGTATGAGAGTTACATGTTTGTGGGCTTGTGGGTTGATGAGAGTATGAGAGTTGCAAGTACATCCAATGGCTTGGATCCCAATAATTAAACAAAAATTTGAACAAAAATTAAAAAATAATAAAATAAATAAATAAAATCAAAATTGAAAATGGAATGTACCAACTTAAAAATAATGAAATACATTACCCTGGGATATGGGGGAAAACAAATGAAAAAGGAAAAGAAATTGAAAAAAAAAAAAAAAAAAAATATA
>ML790199.1:554986-579388 GCA_009831015.1 Picea engelmannii
ATAATAATAATAATAATAATAATAATAAAATTTGAAGTGTATCCAACTCCACCAAGACATGGGAAAAATAATAAGCATATACATATGAAATATACAATAGGGATTTAGGGAAAAATGCACAACTTAAGAAGTAATTTTCCAAAGTAAAAATAATTTCCCCATGTAATAGTAATTTCACACATGTAAAATGATTTCCAAAGTAAAAGTGATTTTCCCATGTAATTCAAAGACCAAGGCTAGGTTTGGGAAAACTATGGGAAATTTTGGGAAAACCACGAGAAATCAAAGCAATGTCTACTTTTTTAAAACCATGGGAAAATTAAAAATGAAAATAAATAAATAAATAAATAAAAGGAACAAAATTCTAAAAATTAAAATTAAAAATAAAACAAATACCTATACAAATCATATGTACAACATAGGATAAAAATAGGCCTAGTTCCACACAGGTCAAGGTTCCATCACTACTTAGGGTTTCACACCTATCAGGGTTTCTGATGCAGGAGCATCGTCAGCAAGTACACGTGGCAGGACAACTCAACGCCTGAGGACCAATTCAGAACCTCGAACACGAGCCAGTACTGCAGATCTTTGGCAGCTGATAGAAACAGAAAAAGGAAAGATCATGCACGTAGACAAAAATGAGCACACGTGACCTGGGAGTTTAACCCTAGTTTCAATGTAACCACAATTAGGTAGCAGTTATTTTGTTTCTTTTGTATAAAGAGAGGTTTTATACACCCTAAAGAGGGTTATGAGAATTATGAGCAAGTAGGAATCTCAGAGCAGTAGTTGTTGCTTTGATTTTAGCTGTAACCATTTTCTTGATTTTGAATGAATATAACGGAGAAAAATTGATCCAATGTATGGTGTGAATAGTGTTTGAAATTTCTCTGTTGTTGTCTTAATATTTTCAAGAATGAATGAATCTTTCTATGAGTGTATGTAGCTTTGAAATGATTGCATAAGAATTTAAATCATTTTTCTTCGTGATCTGGTGCAAGGTGTGCAAATAGTCCGCAAGGAGTGCGTTGACAGGGTCTGTTTTGACTCGTAAAGTTCAAAAGAAATAGAGTAAGACTTTCTTTGCAGGAAGTGTAAAGCGACTGCCGCAAGGAGTGCAAAGTCGTTGCAAGAACTCAAATCTTGTGTAAATATCTGTTGCAAAGAGTGCACAGACCTGGAATTTGACGAAGAGTCGAAGCGAATCCGTAAAGAAGTCGAAGGACAAGAGCAGAAGAATGCTAGGAAGGTGAGAAAGGATTTGTTTCAAGAATCTTTGGATCTGAGTTTGACGAATTTCCTAGAAAAGTAAGAATTTCTTGGGAGATCGAAATATTTGGAGAGATCAAGCTCAGGAGGAGTAACACTTTCCAAGAAGCACGAACGAGATCCAAGAAATGGACTTGCAGGAAGGATAAAGGTCGAAGCCTTTAAATCTTTTGAAAATCTTCTAATTTAGAAGAAAGCATAAGCTCAAGGGAAAAGATCTGGACCGTCCGACCAACATCTAGACAACAAGGAGTGAGTGCAAAGGAAAATATCTCATCCATATGATCTAAGATCAAAGAAAAGATCTCAGCCGTTTGATCTGAGAGCTAGAGAAAGGATCTTATCCATCCGATCTGCACGCAAAAAGGTTCGTAGTTGTACGATCAAGGTAAAGTGCACTAACGATAAAACTTTGAAAGTGTACAAGAGAATCAGACTTACGAAACTCTGAAATCATCAGAGCCATCCGTTGTCAAGGAGGACACGTGGCGAGAGATCAACATTTCGCTGACTTACAGAGTGGAAAGGTCAAAGGGCATATCCATGAGCATTCGTGAAGTGTGAACTCAGCCATTGATTGTTCCGAAATCATCGGGACCATCCATCATCAAGGAGGACACATGGCGAGAGATCAACATTTCATTGATTCGTCACTCAAAGAATTCAAAGGTAGATTGACAAGAACTCGTGAATCACGAAATCGTGATTTGATCACAGTCGTTGATCGAAGGAGGGAGTTCGGGGAAATCAGAGGTAAGAGTTCGGGGAAATCGTGAAACCTGAAACCACGAAGATTTGATCTGAGCCGTTAGTTCGAGAAGAGATCTGGACCATTGAGCTTCTAGGGAGACGACTCGTGAAGTGTGAACCCACGAGACGTGAAACACAAAATTGCAAATTTCTTGAAATATTGGCCCACAATCATAGCGAAGGGTCACATCGGTGAAGGGGAATAAAGGGGATAGCATGCGTTAGGCTCCTGTCGAGATTTCAGAATTCGGGAGAGTCAGAGTGACTCACATGCAAAGGCTCGATACATGGAGTCGTGACACACCTTTTGATTAGGTGAATGATCACATCCTTAGTCACATGAAGGGAGGGGTTTAACAAGGAGAGTTAGCATTTAAACACATTGAAGCTAAAAGGCATCGAGGAGAAAGTTGTGGGTTCCATATAACCTGTTATTTAAGGGAAAGAGGGCCTATTAAGTGGATTTGAGGTTCTTGAGGGCCAAAGAGTCAATCATACTCAGTTTCTTAATTGATCCTAGACCGGGAGGTCACGCAGTCCTTAGGAGAGAAGGGGGGTCTGCATCAAGTGGTATCAGAGCTCATATTTTTAATTTCTATAGCAGAGGGTAGATAAAGAGAATAATATAATACCATCAAGTGGTATCATAGATGAAATTTTCGTCTGTATATTTCAGGTGAAAGAGAAAGAGGAAAAGAGATAGAAAAGACAGTCTGACTATGACGAGTAGTATCGAGAACTGGATTATGTCTGTAGATTGTGGGCAACGGTGTAAAGGAAAATAGTGATAATATGATGACATCAAATGGTATCAGAAGCTGAAGTTCACTTGTGGACAACAGGTGAAGGAAGACAGAGTACTGATACTCTGTAAATATGGTTGCATGGTGTGTAGAAAATGGTATATAGCCAGGAGGGATGGAGATAGAAAAGATGGCCACTAAAGGCCATGAGCGTGGTCAAAGAGGAGACCGTCGGAAGAAAAGTAAAGCAGAAATTTATGAGGAACTTGCTGAGATAAGAGAGAGAATGGAACAACTGACATTGAAGACATGGCAAGAGATAAAGACATGTTGGACATACGATTGGATTTTGAAGAGGAAAGCAAAATGTCCTGTCTGAAGGTTGTTGGCCAGAAAATAACAACAAGAGTTGAGGAAGTGGCTGAGGTATGCTGAAAATCTCAGTGACACAGAGGAAGAGATGGTTTGCATATGTGAGCCAGAAGTCAGAGAAAACCTCAGTGATGAGGAAGGGAGATCAGTTACAGGTCTCATAAACTGCCAGGAGGGCAGAAGTGAACTTTCAAGCTGCTAGGTGGGCAATGGAAGGAGATCAGTGGATGATCTCATAGGCTGCCAGGAGGGTAGTGATGGAAGTTCAAGTTGCCAAGTGGGAAAAGAAGGGGGATCATTGGATGTCATAGACTACCAGGTGGGCAGAGGAGGAATCTCAGAGTGCCAGGTGGGAAAGGGAGAAGAGATGAACTCAGCTGAGAGTTCATATCAGCAAGGGGTACTGATAGATGAAGATTCATGTGGGTTTGCAGACCATGTGAATGAATATGATGAGAAGTTAAATAATCCCATCGCAACAAAGGAGGATCAAAGGTGTGTTCTGATCATTGGGGAATTCAAATATTCTTGCCAAATAGTCTAGCAGAGACTAATACAAGAGTTGCACATGAGGAGGTAGTGCAACAAGAATCCGAGAAGGAGGCCATGGGGTCGAATTATTTTAAATCTAATTGTGTCTGTGATGTAGGTGCAATAGAAGAAAGATAACCAACAAGGACTGTCAAAGATGAGGAGAAGGAGCAGATATTGATGTCTGCCCCAACAGAAAAAGAGGAGAATTCAGACAAATTTATCACTCAATGGGAGCGAGAGATGAAGATGTTGGGGGATTGGTTGAATGATCCAAACCTAGGGGATGGATTCCAAGAGACAGTCATGCATATTTCAGGAGGAGAACATTCAATATAATTGCTCAAAATTTTCAGCCAGGAAGCTGAAAGGGAGATAATTGCAACATTGGAGCCTGCAGCAGAAGAGGAGGCAGACAACATAGATTTTGTTGATCTATATGAGGAATTGGGATCCCTGGAGAGGAGGATAGATATGCAGAGTAGGAATATCAAACAAATCAAATTGGAAATAAGTATAGGAGTATACCAGCCTGAGGAGAAGCTGGAAGAAGTTGGAGTTGAACCAACACAAGAGGAGATGACAAAAGCCAATCTGTTAGAGGAAGAAGCTGAGCAACAACTCAGTGATGAGACTACAGAACTAGAGTCTGCAGGAGGATGGAAAGCTAAGGCCATAATAGATGAAGGTATCAAGGGAGATTAGGTTGATCTAACCATTGACAAGGAAGAAGTGCAACAGAGCATTCTGCAAAACAAGGACCAATCAGTTGAGTAGTTGGACAAGATGATCGAAGAAATCAAAAGTATGATGTTGGGGTCAGCACAAGAACCTGTCAGTAGGAGGAGGCTGAACAGAGGAGAACCTTCCATAACAACAGAGAATAAACAACAACAACAACAAAAGAAGCAACAAGGAAAAGGAGCAGATGAACAATTCCAAGAGAAATTATGGGACCCTGGAGGATCTCAACAACATAGCAGAGGGAGCCATGAGCAAGAGCTCATGATTTTCCCAGCCATGGCGTATATGATTCAAGAGGGATTGTTGTTCAAGGGAAATGAATTGTTGAAGGGATGGATTTTGTGTTGGGACTACGAAGAACACAAAGAGGATGCAATCCCATATTTGTGGTGGTGGATAGATTTTCAAATATGACACACTTTATCCCATGCCAAAAGACTAGTGATGCAATACATGTTGCAAATATGTTCTTTAAGGAAGTTGTGAGACTTCATGGCCTACCCATAAGCATTGTCTCGGACAGAGACACAAAAATTATTGGTCATTTTTGGAGAACACGGTGGAATAAGTTAGGGATAGATCTGTCCTTCAGCTCAGCTTATCACCCTCAGACAAATGGATAGACTGAGGTGGTAAACAAAAGTTTGGGAAACTTATTGAGGAATTTTGATGCAAACGCCTATGAGATCGAGCTTCCAGATGATGTGGGCGTATCACCCATATTCAATGTTTCAGACCTGTATCCTTACAGGAAGGATGACATAGAGGGATTAATAGATCAAGGGAATATTCAATGGGAGAAACAAATGGCTATAGTAGAAAAACCAAAGATGGAAAAGATTGTTGATCAGAGGATTAGTAAGAATACCAAGAGGAAGACCTATTTTGAATATTGGGTCAAGTAGAAGGGACACCCAATAGAATATTTCAGTTGGGAGAGTGAAGCTGATATCCAGAAGCATGGACAGTCGATGCAGGACCTCATGAATAGGAGTCCATGAAATTTTCCCGGGGGAGTATGATACAAGAGCATCATCAACAAGTACACGTGGCAAGACAACTCAGTGCCTGAGGACCAATTCACAACCTTGAACACGAGCCAGTACTGAAAATCTTTGGCAGTTGATAGAAACAAAAAAAGGAAAGATCACGCGTGTAGACAAAAATGAGCACACGTGACCTGAGAGTTTAACCCTAGTATCGATGTAACTACAATTAGGTAGCAGTTAGTTTGTTTCTTTTGTATAAAGAGAGGTTTTGTATGCCCTAAAGACGGTTACGAGAATTATGAGCAAGTAGGAATCTCAGAGAAGTAGTTGTTGCTTTGATTTTAGCTGTAACCATTTTCTTGATTTTGAATGAAGATAATAGATAAAAAATGATCCCATGTATGGTGTGAATAATGTTTGAAATTTCTCTGTTGTTATCTTAATATTTTCAAGAATGAATGAATCTTGCTACGAGTGTATGTAGCTTTTAAATTATTGCATAAGAATTTAAATAGTTTTTCTTCGTGAGCTGGTGGAAGGTGTGCACACAGTCCGCAAGGAGTGTGTTGACAGGGTCTGTTTCAACTCCTAAAGCTTAGAAGAAACAACATAAGAATTTATTTGCAGGAAGTGTATAGCGACTGTCGCAAGGAGTTCACAGTCGTCGAAAGAACTCGAATCTTGTGTAAAGATCTGTTGCAAAGAGTGCGTAGATCTGGAATTCGAAGGAGAGTCGAAGCGACTCCATAAAGAAGTCAAAGGACGAGATCATAAGACTACTAGGAAGGCGAGAAAGGATTCTTTTCAAGAATATTTGGATCTGAGTTTGACGAATCTCCCAGAAAAGCAAGAAGTGCTTGGGAGATCGAAATATTTGGAGAGATCAAGCTCAAGAGGAGTATCACATTCCAAGGAGTGTGAACGATATCCAAGAAATGGACTCGCAGGAAGGATAAAGGTTGAAGCCTTTAAATATTTCAAAAATCTTCTACGTTAGAAGAAAACATAAGCTCAAGGGAAAAGATCTGGACCGTCCGACCAACGTCCGGACAATGAGGAGTGAGCACAAAGGAAAATATCTCATCCATATGATCTAAGCGCAAAGCAAAGATATTAGTCATTCGATATGAGAGCCAGAGAAAGGATCTTAGCCGTTCGATCTGCATGCAAAAAGGGTCGTATCCGTCTGATCAAGGTAAGGTTCACTAATGATAAAACTTTGAAAATGTACAGGAGAATCGGACTTACGAAACTCTGAAATCATCAGATCCGTCCATTGTCAAGGAGGACACATGGCGAGAGATCAACATTTCACTAACTCACAGAGTGGAAAGGTCAAAGGGCAGAGCCGTGAGCATTCGTGAAGTGCGAAATTAGTCGTTGATTGTTCCAAAATTATCGGGGTCGTCCATCATCAAGGAGGACACATGGAGAGAGATCAACATTTTGTTGATTCGTGACTCAAAGAAGTCAAAGGCAGAGTTACAAGAACTCGCAAATCATGAAATAACAATTTGATCACAGTCATTGATCGAAGGAGGGAGCTAAACCATATATCTCGTCTTGTCGGGAGTTCGTAACTTGGGAAATTAGAGGTAAGAAATCGGGGAAATTGCGAAACTCGAAACCGCAAAGATTTGATTTGAGGCGTTGGTTTGAGAAGAGATCCAGACCGTTGAGCATATAGGGATATGACTCGTGAAGTGTGAACCCACGAGACACGAAAACGTGAAACACGAAATCGCGAAGTGCTCGAAATATTGGCCCACGACCATAGCAAAGGGTCACATCAGTGAAGGGGAATAGAGGGGATAGCATGCGCTAGGCTCTTGTAGGGATTTCAGAAGTCAGGAGAGTCAGAGTGACTCGCATGCAAAGGGTCAATACGTAGAGTTGCGACGCGCCTTTCGATTAGGCGACTGGTCACAACCTTAGTCACATAAAGGGAGGGGCTTAAACATGAGATTTAGCGTCTAAGCACGCTGAAGCTAAAATTCATTAAGGAGAAAGGCACAAGTTCCGTATAACCTGTTCTTTAAGGGAAAGAGGGCATGTTAAGTGGATTTGAGGTTCTTGAGGGCCAAAGAGTCAATCAGACTCAGTTTCTTAATTGATCCTAGACCAAGAGGTCGCACAGTCCTTAGGAGAGAATGGGGGTCTGCATCAGTTTCACACCTAGAGATACAAATTGAAATAAATTGTAGATGCAGATTCCAAGTAATTGGATGCTGAGTCAGGTAGACATGTCAGATAGAGATCGAGATCGCGTGAATCTGGATAAAACAAGTGGCGATAAGGAAGGGGATAAAAGGATGGCATGTCACATGACACGTTAACGTCACAAAGGGTGACCCATATTCTAAAAAGGAATTTGATGCTATAATTTTACATGGGATATGTCAATATGATCAAAGGGAAAATATTAGAGGGAAAAATCGATGGATGAAGTCCGATCGAATTCAAAATATGATGGTCAGGAAGACTAAGAAACCATGCAAGTGACATAATCCAATATCCTGAAGAATTGATGAAGATCATCTGATTAGATTATGGGATAAGAATGTGTAGAAGGTGGTCCAATAGTCTTCGTGAAAAAGATAACCCAGAATGAGAACTTAGATGGAGCTATCATGTTAAGGTAAATCTGATTGGCTTATTGGGTTTCAGTTCTGGGAATTAGGATGAGCAAGGTAGATTATCAATCTGATGAGGAGAGTCTGAGTAGGTGGATCCGATAGCCTTGGGGCTTTATATATCATAGAGAATTGTAAGAAAACTTGAATCTACTTCCCGACAAGGGAGATTTTGGCAAGGATCAAGATTCCAACCATGGATTAGTGTTATGGCCCCATAATATAATATAATAATATACATGCCTTGGAATGGAAGTGAGTATAGAACATAGAAAATAATGTAATTGTGATAACAATAAATCCAAATGAGGTTTGGGAAAGACAAGGATTAATTCTGAATCATGAATGTTGGCTTCAAATATGATCTTGATCTAACACGAGGGAAGTCTGGTCAATAGGAAGAAGATCAATGAATTCCCACATTCATTTCAAGGAGGAAGTGGTCATGTAAAGGCAGTGACTCTATAACCTTTCTCTTGCAACCATATAAATTAGCTATGCGAGGAAGAAGATGCTTGCTAGTATGTCATAAATATTACATTCTTTGTCTTTTCCTTCAACAAACTTATGAATTAATGTTGGGTTTATTAGAAAAAGGAAGAAAAAGGAAGAAGAAGTTTCTCAAATATTATCATCCATGATATCATCCTTTCATAAACCACCTATTTTTGTGAATAAGTTTTGTAAAAGTTGCATGTATCTAATCTCGGAATCAAAGAAAGATTTAATGATATTGTGATTCTATTTATGAGTTTAAACTTAAGAACATGATTAACATATGATAGCTCCAACATAAACATGAATACATTATGCACAACATGCAAGCAAGACAATGATGAATACATATATGTTAGTCATTTAACTCATCTATTCGGGAAGCCCTAAAAAGAAAATCCATTCAAGGTATGAGATAGAACATCAAAATTTGTAGTCATATAGGATCATAAAATACTTCAAAATATATAAAATGTCCCAAAGGTAATTTTTCCATTTCTTCTTACAAATATCAACGAAACATCATAAGTCAAAGACAATTGCCAATAAATATCCAAATCCAAAACTTTCTCAAGGTTGGTAAATATTAATCATTAGGCTCATAGTAGTAGAGGATTAATAATTAGAGTTCAAATTTTAGTAGGGGTCCCCTTTCCTTTCGTTTATAATAACAAAAATGAAAGGGGGGTTGTTGTGGCCACAACAAATGGTGACACACTGAAGAGAACTAGTTATCTCTGTTAGTATAATTCTAGAGCCTTTACTTCGTATTTGAATGTTAAGGACAATCTCAACAAATTTTAGACAATTTTCCAATTATCATGGGTACCGCAACGACACCAAATTTCTAAAATATATAACCCAAAAATTCAAGTACTTGTTATCTAAGAGACCCTTTTCAAAGAGTTGATTAGTGAGGTAAATTATTTGACTAGATACACACTTCATATTGGCTTTGGTTTAACCACAGATTTTCAATTTTTATAACAAGAAAACATCTACATAAGTGTGTTCTTCATCTCTCTTTTCCTGGCATTGCTTCCCTACAAGTGATCATCCATATCGCTAACGAAGTTTCCTTGATACCATACAAGCATAGACCTATTTCCACCAAGCATCCATATCCCCAATAGGTTTAATTGTACTTCCCACACTATTAATAGTTCTTTCAACTTCCCTTTATTTCAAAATATGCTCTTCTTTTTAGATTTTTTTATATAGATATGCATTTGGAAATAGGGTGTGAAGGAAGTAGGGTGATACGAGAGTTCCTTTGATTTGCTGATAAGATGCTATGCATTTAATATGAACCCATGGGTCTTCCCAAAACCATCATAATATTGGCCATATGATTAATATGAAGTGAATGGAGCTCAAAGAAAATAGTATATAGATACGTTCCTACACTTACGTATTATCATGGTATGGTCAGTAAGAACATGTGTTCCACCACAACTATCAGTCCATACCCAAAACTAAGAACTTTGTGAATTTTCATTCAGATAGAGAAACCCATACATCTCATGACTTGTAAAATATTTCTTCAATACGTGACCAGAATTGGACCCACCCCTCACTCAAACTTAAATATTAATCCTTAGGTCGGACTAAGAAGTCAAATCAGCTCAAGGAACATACTAGTATTTGAATTAAAAATGAAATAAATATGAAAAGTAGAAAGCAAGCACTAAAACTAAATCCAATTCATGAAAAAGAGAATATAAGTAAACTAAAAGAAACCTAAAACTAAAAATGTTAGTCATCAAAAGAAGAATCAAATAAAGGTAAGATTGTAATCCCATCACCATGGGACACATCATGAACATTGTCACTAAGAGTGTTTACACTGAAGATTTGGAAAGTAAACGAAGGGAAATAATTAAGTAACAAAGGTTAATCATTCAAAATAAATCCCAATAGAAAGATTCACATGGTAAATATTTGAAAGGAAAAACAAGAAATATTACGAGAATTGATACTCTAGTGGAAACAATTCGCAATGCAATTCTCCGATCCAATTGTCACATATAATTTCTCTTTCATTTAGTGAAAAAATATTCTTCCTGGAACCTAGAAAAATGGGTTAATGGGGGTGCTTATTCAAAACATATTTTTAAAATCAATCACATGAAACATCCCACAATCACTCAAACCTTCAATATTTCTTGTCATAAGCAAGTCTTTTGCACATTGGAAAATGCTAAACTTTTCAACATCAAAAATCACAAGTGACATATTTCACCAAAGCATCAATTTTTCTTTGTCATAGATGATAATTATTAATCCAAAAGATTCAAATGATTCAATCTAATGAGGTAAAGAGGGGATATTATAGTTATGGAGGCCATCAAAAGTAATCATGATAGAATGAAAAGGACTCCAAATATCAATTCTTTCCCAGAATGTGTTTAAGATTAGATCAAAAACCAAAATGGCAATGCATGAATGAGACTATATTTCAGGTCTACTTATGAGTTGGTGAACTTTTGGTTTATTAATTCTAAAAATGTTGCAAAGGAATATGAGCGGCTAAGTGTAGATTAACATTTCCCTAAGCTTCTTTCATATAAAGAGAAAAAATCTTGAGTTGTTGGTTGCACAAGACATTTTCCAACCTGCATAACAAAAGATAATCTCATGCTCAACTATTTGAGAGTTTGAGAAAAAATATTCCTCTAATGACTAACTTATTAGAATGAAATTAGATTAAAAAGAAAAAATAATGACCAAGATTAAAACTAATCCTAATCAAATCTTGATAAGCTACTCTAAACTTTAAACTATACTGGCTATCATAAAACTTATGCAAAATCATAACACTAGTGCAGTCATTCAAGTATTCATCTTTCGTTCATTTAGCCAAATCTCACATCCTTCTTCTTGAGAAATAAACATTATGTTATTTACTACCATATTCCCTTCGAGAGGAGACTCAATGTCATTGATTGTTGTAGGATTGGATTCCTAGACACATTGTCTTGTTCATGAAATTAGAATCAATCAAATTAAACAAGTCAAACCATACAATTTAGTTCTATCCATCTTCTAATGATACTTGTCCACCACCAATCCTTTTTCATGCTTAAAAGATAAATACAAATTTTATTCAAAAATCACCAACATTGCACACTAAGGTATTTATTTCCTCTTGTCATTAATGATGATAATGTGAAACATCTGTATGATTATATTCAACCTTGTGAGAGACAAACATAAATCACTATGGATATGTGAGTAGTTAAGACACTTTGATAAGGTACACATAATATCATATAACAACCTAGATTGGTTGATTCTCCCTTTATGAATGCAATATATAATTATAAACTATAATTGAATTAAACAAACAAAACCTGATTTCTAATGAGATGATGTTTGTAATGATGGGTAGATCCATGAGACTGATATCCTAAAGCTTCCAAGAGTCTTCCAAGAAAATAAACTATGAATTTCACTTCCTTTAGCTTTCACATCACACATAATATTGAGAAAATTAAATGTCAATAAGCATGCCACCTAACTCTCTAATGGATAAGTTTTCCAAATAAAATAACTAAACATATAATCCAGAAAATGAAACCAACAAGATCACGATAAAGAGAGATAAAATAAAAATGACCCATACAGGCTTATCCTTCCAGGTTATGGATAAAACTGAGTTCTTTCAAGTATTATTAGTTCATATTTAGGGAATGATGAAGAGTGTGAGGCCTAATAGATTGATGAGTTACAACCCACAATAATTCAAATTATCATGGCTAAATTCAACATAGATGTTGAGAGCTTGGGATATACAATCTTAGAAATTGCATTGACATTTACAACCTCTTATCATTCGAATGATTTCAACATTCATGTATGATGATATGAGAGGACAATACTAATCCATGATAAAAATAAGATTAATCGATAATGTAACTATAATTAGTGACTCAAAATCAACAATTCAGAATGATGGGAAGATGTTTTTCAAGAAAAGATCAGGCTTGAAATATTCATTGATTGGTAGGACTAAGATTGAGTCTTTAGTCAACCATTGAATTGGGGAGTGAAATGATTGACTCCCAAGAAATTTATGAAAGAGATATCAACAAAAATATTTATAGAATGGTGTTGTCAACAATGTCAAAACATGTTTCCAGATAGTCTGAAAAACATCTCTCTCTACTACATACATGAAGGAAATATAATTAAGCAAACCACAAGACTAAATAAAAGCTCATCCTTAAAAGACTGACTAAATAGAGGATAAGACATAAGAAACCAAAAGCCAAAAATTAAGACTAAGGGTGTTGAAATGAAACAAATCATAAAGAAAAATTAGTTGAGCTCACTATGCTAAGTCTATACTGAAAATCATGTTGGCTGAAAGTGACCAAAGAAAACACTCATTGGGTCAACATCCACTCGCATAACTCCAAAAAATAATCATTCAAAGGGATTAAAAGGAATTGGAGTGGATTTAATTTTAGATGGGAAGAAATTTAACACTCAAACTTTCATTTATTATGCATGGAATAACAAGATCAAAACTCAAAAGAAACTCAATCAAGACAAATCCTCCAATTAGAATCATGTTAATATGAAGATTGATCAACCGTGAGTGATCATTTTCACCACAAAAGGGAATGGATAAAATTCTTTATTTACAATATTCCACTTGTAAGATGACAAAATACTTGTAAAAATATTTGACATGGTGAACATGAATAGAATCAAGGATATGAAATTGAATCTAATTCATGGAAAGTTTTGAGAATGAGACAAAAAAAAAATTCCCATATTAAAAATAAGTTTTTACTCAACAATCCATTCAAGGGAAAAAATTATCATGCAATCCTTGTATTTCTTTCCATCTCCGTTGAGAAATCCATTAACTATTTATCCAATAGAAATAAAAAAAAGAAAAGGAAAAAAGAAAACTAATTAAAAACTAGAAACCGAAACTAAATTATGCAAAGAAAATACATTGACCTGTTCTATCCTACTTATATCCTACACTACACTGGCTGAAAATGAGCTATGTAAAGTAATAATGCCAAAGAAACCATCCATGTAATTCCAAGCCTGAAAACACATGTTTATCACAACAAATTGGCAACAAAACATGGAGTAAAAATAGACTAAAAATAGAAAAAAATAAATCATTAAAAAATCTATACACCCTATTAAAGATATGATAGTGATAAATCATGGGAAATTTAGCTAAGTAAGATTCCTCCAATAATGCTTCAATTATGTCATAAAATCTGGCATGACTATCATAGAATTGATGGAGGAAATTTACAAGAAAGTAGCATACCAAATGAGATCCATGTATGAAATCGGCATGAAGTACGCTTGGTGAGAGAATATTTGTGTTGATATAATTGTTAATTCTTGAAGACAGGACAAAATAATGAGTGTATGACATAACCATCGGTGTAGATAGAAGTGCCTCATAGTCTTCACAAGCCTCTATGAGCTCATACTTCAAGCAACCATCAAATTGAGATAAATTAGTGGGATCAAATGATATACATGGATTAACACTCACCATGGTATAAGGCATATCTTTAAGACAATGCTGGAAGCCACTAAAATTAACAATATCAACCAAAGGGCTACTTGAATAAGTGTTAGAAAAAACATGACCGTGGAGAAATAAAATAAAACAAATGTGGAAATAAAAAATAGAAGATACAAAATACAATAGAGACACAGATATACATGGTTCACCCAGTGTGGGCTACGTCCACAAGAGAAATTTCTAGGTCCTTCCTTTATTTTTGTCCAGCAAAATGAAGGGATACAACCTACAACACACCCATTGTAACTTCCTCTTCTTTCTCTCACAGTCTCCTCTCCTAGAATACAATATTCACACACATTCATAGCCGCAATACAATTCCCTCATGAAAAGAGGGTTTCCTTCTAGGGACAAAAAACCTAAAAATTCTACCATTAGATCTGCGACCTTATAATGAATGGTCTAGATTGACTATGAAATTACAATATTTTACAAGACAAATTTTCCCAAAAAATTTCTTTGGGGACGCTGCCCCTGAATCCCCTTCCTGGGGGGGGCTCAATTAATTTTTTCCACCCCCTCCTAGACCCCCTTGATGACAATAGCGGGGGGGAAATCCCCTACACACCCCATGTCAGGAAATGGGATCCAAGCACGGCTGAAACAAACCTTTAAATCAAGAAGATAATTAGGCTCCACAACCAACAATAAGAAGACTCACTATTAATAAAAAATGAAGATGAAACAAAAGAAAACATAATCTAATATACATCTACTACAACATTTACTTCATCCCATGAAAAAGATTGATAAGGCATAAAATTATTAAGTTTATGGAAAGAGGCCTTATCCTCTCTATCTTCCATATGCACATTACCACCATTAATTACTTCAAAAAAGGTCATCCCTAAATATTTTATTTGAATAGGATAATGGGTGGCTTCCTACAAGATCAAACCATTAAAGAGATCAAGATATAAAAAATAATAAGTAGAATAATTAAGAGATTGAAAAGCCTCTCTCGAACAAGAAGCATTTGCAAAAGGTTCTTCTTTGAATGATATTTCCTCTTCCTTAATCACATTGGTGACTGAATGTGAATCGGTAGGCTCCACACTAGGAATGGTTTCACAATCAACACCTTCTTTCTCAACATTTTTTTCTTGTTCCAAGAAAAAAGTGGATCGTTTTACTAAGAGAATCATGCCTTGTATGTTAATTTATTCTCCTTGAGTGAAATGATTGACATTGTTATTTTGCTCCTACAAAACATGAGAATCTAAAATATCTTTCAAAACATACTCATGATTAGAAGAGAGGATAAAATCACAAGAATTTTCAAAACAAGAAGGTTCAATAAATAATTCAACAAATATAGGAAAACCTTTTTGATCTATCTCGGTTAAACTAGGAGAGATTATAATAGCAGAAGAATTGAGTTCAACAAAAATTAATTCCACTTTAACCATTTGTGAGAAAGGTTTCATATCATGTGTGTCCATATTTTCTTCATTAATATACTGATAAACATTCATGTCTTGCTACATAGCTTCCTGATCCATTTATTTCATTGGAAAAGATGAGATAGGATAATAAGAACCCAACATAACCATCAGTGTGACCCAAAGTGTCTCATTATCAACAAAAATGCCCTCCTCTTGGTAAGCTACTAAAAAATATGAACTTGGATTATCTACACAAGAGGTTTCTTTTTCATCACAAAAAAGGAAGGGGGGGAATGGAATAATGGGAAGATACATATACTTCTTCCAAAAAAGCATGTTATCTATGCTCTGTATCCTCCATAGTGAAGAAAAGTCTAAATGTATGTTGTTCAACCAAAACATTAGTATCCTCAACATCTTCATGTGAATACAAATCAACATGTAAAGTAACATTAAGGAACAACTTGTATTCTTCATCCACTAGCTAATCTATTTCATTAGTAAGAGAAATTAAATAGAGAATCAAATCACTAACAAAGAATTAAATCTAACAAGAAAGTATTCAAGAGATTCATCTTTGTTCTTCCTAAGATCTAATATTTATACACACAATTCATCATAATTATAATTCTCAAAAGAATGAAAAAATTCACACTTTAACTACTCCCATGTGTGAATAGAGGCAACCAATAAAGTCTCAAACCAACTCTTGACCCAGTCCATGAAAATGAGAGTGAAAAACCTGTAAATGACACCTTCATGAGAGATATTCTGAGAAAAACAAATTTTCCAGAACTGGAAAATATGTTTAGGCATAGATGTTTCACCCTCCCCATCAAGTTTAAATTGATACAAGAGACAAAAAATATTTCTAGGAATTTTAAGAGGTAAAGAACTAGAAATACATCTTCACAAATAAATTTGGGAAGGAGACATTGATAAATAAAAAAAATTAATAAAAACAAATCCAAAGGATCATTTTGTCATCTGGTCCAGTTTCTAGCACCATTTATGTTGACAGGTCCAAATGGTCTGTCAGGAAATTAAGGATGAATTCTCAATGGTAGGTCCCATTCAAACATACTCTTGTTTGGGTTAGCGTTTCCAACCAATATGTGGGTGTCATGCATCCATAGCCCCACTAGCTAGTCATTTGACACAAAAATATTTTCTTACCACCTTGTCGCGATAGGCTTACATATTCTTGGAACTCTTGATCAATACGGTTTTGTTACAAGATTATAACGTGCCTAGTCCCGTGCTGGGTCACGCCACACCGATCATCCAATATCTATCATGGATGAATGAATAGAAAATCTTATTACTATGTTCATTTATTAAATCTATGATGAATCTGTCACCAGTCAAATCCAAGACAATTACTCTAATCTTGATCGTTAAGCACCCAACCACCAATCGATCGAGTCATGAAAATAACAAGACTCCTCTCAATTCTTCAGTTCGATCTCTAATAATATTTAATAGATCAATAAGAATGCAAGTATAAAACAGAGCTCATGCATTAAGAAATAAATAGACTAACTTTTAAAATAAATATATATCGTTCCATGCACAACCATAACCAACAAGTATGCACACTAAAGGTTCATATATCAGGGATGACAATCAATATATAACAAAATTAAATATATAAGTAGCGAAACACATAAAAAATAGAGAGAGAGAGAGCTTATATTAAAGATAACAATCACCAACTAGTTGCGGACCAAGTAAATTCCACCCAACCATAGACATTGTTGTTCCAAGTCTCAAGACAAAGTCACCCCTAAGACAGGGATATGAATCCACAAGGATGGGTTCCAGAGTGACACTTAGATTCCCAAACCCATCAATAGTCAAGCTCTCATAGGTTTCTCAACACACACAACAATCCAAAGTACACCAAACCTCTTCTTTCCAACCTGCACAACCCAAGAGCATGGACCCCCTTCTCCAACATGTAGTCCCTCAAGATGTCCATCTCCTTCCAGGGCTCCAATTCTTTTGGAAAATAATATACATGTTGGGTCTCTCAGGACTTGCGTATATGATCAAGTTTGATTCATGTCAATTCCTCTCAAACATAGATGAATTACTCTATGGATGGAATACACCAAAAATTTTCTACAACCATCAACAATGGATTCATTCTTCTACAAATCATTCTCATGTTCCCACCAAGATTCCCACTAAAAACCCAAAGATGGGTTTATATCTTTTCTTGGAATGAAGAACCTCATGGAATTTTCCCCAAGAAGCTCATGCAATTGATTCTTTCTCTCAAAAAAAATTCCAATATGGGTAAAATAAAATGGAATATAAAGACTTATCCCTTTTATCCCCCTCTCTCATGGAATCATATCCCCCTATCTCTAGTCCTTTTCCGTCTTGCAGCCAGTTATGTATTTGATTAGTGAAACATTCAAAGTATTACATGTTCTAGGTTCTCTAGCCTATAAACTTTATATGAATTATGGCCTAAACATATCATATCACCATCTGAAGTATCATACATACAAAATAAATTATTAATTTGGGGCTCAAAAATGGGTTATTTCCCTCCCCTTTATTTTGGCACTATCCTCAATGCATATACAATACAAAAATAAAATTTCAAAATTCTTCAAAAATTTATGGGTACTCTACCCACATGACATATTCATGCTCCCAAGTAGAATATTTAGGACCGTAGTAGGTCCATTGAACTTTTACTAGTTCTATGGCTCAATTCCAGTGCATTTTGACCTTTCTGTCCACTATGCACACTAACTAGACCTGGAAATCTCACTCTGGCTCCACCTCAATCAAATTCCAATCAATAACATGGTTAGGATTATGTACATGTTTTTTTATAAAAGAGACATGAAATACATTATGCACATTCATGGAAGAAGACAATGAAAACATGTATGCAACTAGCCCTATTATGTCCAAAATCTCAAATGGACCACAAAATCTGGCTGCTAGCTTTGTATATTTCCCAACTTTAATGAACTCTTATTGGGCTTCACATTCAAAAGCACATGCTCTCCCACTTTAAATTCTATAGCCTTCATGTTCTTATCTGCATAACTTTTCTATATATCTTGTGCTTCCTTCAAATTATGCTTAATTTTAACCATCTGGTCTTTCATATCCTTGAGCAACTCTAAACCAAGTACTACTTTGTCTTCTAGGTTGTCCCAACTTACTAGAGTATTGCATTTTGTACAATACAAAGATTCAAATGGAATCATATTTAATGAAGCTTGATACCCATTATTATAGGCAAACTCAACCAAATGCAAGTAATCTTCCCACTTAGATGGCTTATCCATTACATACATTCTCAACATGTCTTGAATCACTTGGTTAACTCTATCTATATTCCCAACTAACTATGGATGATATGCTATGCTAAAGTTCAAATTTGTACCAAATCCTTTAAATAATCCCCCCCAGAAATTTGAAGTAAAATTAATGTCTCTATCATAAACAATTTCCTTAGGTATCCCATGCAACCTAGCAATTTCCTTCATGTAAGTTTCTACAATATTAGTTATTGTATGAGTCATATTTACAGGAACAAAATGAGCAACCTCTGTCAATTTATCAACCACTACCATTATTGAATCATTTTTCCTTGTTGTCCTAGGAAACTTAGCTATAAAATCAATGGTTACCGCTTCCTATTTCTTCTCTGGAATTGGTAATGGTTGTAGAAAACTTGTTGGGTGTCTATGATCAACCTTCACTCTGTAACATTCCATACATCTAGAAATGTAATCAACAACATCCTTCTTCATTGATGGCCAAAATAATTGACTTCTTACTGCTGCAATTATTTTTTGGTAACTAAGATGTCTGACATATGGAACATTATGCATTTCTTTTAATACCAAATTCCTAAGTTTTATAGGACTAGGAACATAAATTATGTTCTTATGCATAAGTAATCCATCTTCCTTAATCTCATATTCTTTAATTATTTTCTATACATTTTCCTGTTGTAGGATTTCTTTTACCTGTAGGTAATGTTGATTTGTAGAAACAACATCAAAATTTTTGTTCTTCAGATTTAATTGATGCATACTAATGGTTGTATCATACATGATATGTACTCTTCTGCTGAGTGCATCAACAAATTTATTTTCTTTTCCTTTGATATGCTTGATATCAAAGTCATATTCACTTAAAAATTCCAACCATATTGTATTCTTGGCATTCAAGGTTAGTTGTTCAAAAAGATATTTCATACCACTATGGTCCATTCTTAATTCAAATCTCTTTCCCATGAGATAATGCCTCCACATCTTCAATGCATGAATTATGGCAGCAAGCTCCAAATCATGCGTGGAATAATTATTCTCATGTTCTTTAAGCTTCCTGGACTCATAACCAATGAAATAACAATTATGAGTGAGGAATTCACCAAGTCCTTCCTCGCATGCATATGTACATACCACAAATATTTCTTATGGGCAAACAATATTTAAAATAGGTGCACTAGTAAGTAATTCTTTCAGAAGGTCAAAATTCTCTTTACACTCTTTTGTTCATTCAATTTTAATTCCCTTCTTTTGTAAATAAGTGTTAGGAAGATAAATATTACATAATCCATTTATGATTTTTCAATAATATCTAGCTAATCCCATAAATGCTCTAACTTCTAAAACATTTCTTGGTGTTTGCCACCCTTTGATAGCTTCAATATTTTCTGGATCTACTGCTATACCTTCCTTTGATATAATGTGCCCCAAATAATGGATCTGTTCTTGGTAAAAATAACACTTTCTTATCTTGGAATAAATTTTATACTCCCTTAGTACTTGAAGTACCAATATTAAGTGATGTTCACGCTCTTTCTCTGTCTTAGAATAAATAAGTATGTCATTCAAGAAAACAATGAAAAACTTATCCAGATAATTTCTGAATATTCCATTCATTAAGAACATGAAGACAATTGGTGCATTAGTTAGTCTAAATGGCACCACCAAAAATTCATAATGTCCATACCTGGTTCTAAATGTTTTCTTATTAATATATTCTTTCTTGATTCTTACTTGATGGAATCTTGATATTAGGTCTATCTTTGAAAATATCTTTTCTCCTCTTAGCTGATAAAAAAGGTCATCAATTCTCAGTAGAGGGTACTTTTTCTTTATAGTGGATTTGTTCAGTAGTCTAAAGAAAGTACATAACCTCAATGTTCCATCCTTATTTTATACAAAGAGTATTTATTCTCCTTAAGGTGAAACACTTGGGTGTATGTACCCTTTCTTCAACAATTTCTCCTATTGCATTTGTAGTTCTTTTAATTCTAGTGTACTCATTCTATAAGGAGTTTTTGATATAGGGGAAAATCCTAGTACTAAATCAATAGATAAATATATCTCCCTCTTAGGTGGCAATCCAGGTATGTCTTGGAATACATCTTCAAATTCTTGCAATACTAAAAAATATTCAAGGATTGGTCCTTTCGTATTTTTTGGATCCTCCACATAATTTGCATATAATTGAAATCCTTTCCCGAAAGATCTCTTCAACTGTAAGGATGAAATCTCTCTTATATAAATAGGTCTTGGAATTCCTCTCACAGTGCTTTGTTTTCCTTCTTTGTCAAGACATGTATATATCTTTTCATGAAAGTTTAGAATAGCTTGATGTTGGTCCAATCGATCCATTCATATTAAGTTATCATAGGATCATAATGGGATGATATTCATATCAACATTATTACTCACTCCATTCATGTCCATGGAACAACTTTTAACAGTCTCATTCATCCTTCTTTTGGTTCCAGTGGCTAGTTGAACTAAACTTGAGTTTTCAAGCTTACTTTTCTCCAAATGTAATCTATCCACTATTTTAGGATCAATTTAACAATGGCTTTCTCCTAAATCAATTAAAATATTAATAGGATTATTAATGATCTTACCTTCCACTTCGATCATATGGGATTGGTATTATGTTTTTCGATCTTCTAAAGATGCATATATTCGTGGAATACTTATGCCCATGTCTTCGACTGTTGTAGCCTCTTGGATGTTCTGCATGGTATTCAGTCTCTCTCATCTGTGAGAAAAATCCTTTTACAATTTATATTCTTTGCATCCCCAACATTGGATTGGTGGTCTTCCCCTTTTCCCAAAGGAATATTCTCTCTTGGATTCTTCTTTAGCAGTTTGATCTTGCTGATTTTTATTAGGACTATTTTTATTGAAAAGAGGTTTGAACCCTTTACTTATATGATCAAATTTCTCTTTATTCTTATCTTTCCAAGACTTTTGTAGGGATTATCTTCCCTTTCCTTGTTCATATATTTACTTAGCCTTCCCAATGGTATCTGTCAAATTTCTAGGCTCATCATACTAAATATTTTCTTTATAAAAGGATCGAAGTCCACTTAAGAACCTTTGTATCTTCACTTTCTCATCCTTTATAAACCCTAAATACTTCAGAAATCCCAATAACTTATTTTCATACTCTTCCATGGTCATGCTTCTGACCCCGAGTTCAAAGAATTCTTGCATTTTCTTGTCATAGAAATCCTCTTAAATATATTCCTTCTGGAAATATCTCTTGAACTGATTCCAAGTGATCATGTTCTCATTAATGTGTTCAACTTGCTTCATTTGATCCCACCACACAACAAATTTTCCAAGCAAATGGAATGTGGAACTTTTGTCTTGAACATTAGATTAATAGTTGTGCAATTGAAAATACTTCCTGATTCCAAGTAACCAGGATTCAACATCATCTTCCTTTTATCTTACACCATAAAAGGATGGTGGATTAAGATTCCTCACCTCTCCTTTCAAACAATGTAATTCATGCCTTATTCTTTGGTTCCTAACATGATACACTTTTGGAATGTTTATGGAATCTTTAGATGCATAAAGTTTCCTTGCTGAGTAAGGAGGTGAGTGATGTTCATAATTTCTGTCATTACTTCTTGGATGACCAGTTCTTCTATAATTTTATCTTCTTTTATGATGTCTACAATATTCCTCTTGTCTTGAGCTTGATCCATTATTTTCCTACCTATGCAACCTATTTAAGGTTTACATCACTTGAGAATTATTTGGTTTTTTTTCTCTCACAATATTCTCATTGTATTCTTTGTAAATCTGCATTTCTACCTTCAATCTTCTCACAATATCTCATAATGTTGCTTGATCTTCTCTAGTTCCATGCCTATTTGATTCTGTTTCTGCATTACCAACAACGATGCTTTGACTCTTGGCTTCTTTCTCATGAATGAAGTCTTCCTCTCCTTCTTCCATGTCCCAAATATGCATTATTTTCTTGAACTGATATATTATATAATATCCCCTAACTCTGCAAAATGTGCAAGAAACCATTTTGTTAGAATTATGCATATTATGGAAATATGTCACATTATTCTACATGTCCTTTTTTCTTCTTAATTCATGAAAAATTATATCATATTTCTTCCAATTCTAATAATTCAAAGTTGTTCTTCTTTGAACTAGATTTCCAACAACCATTATCTTGCTCAATTCTAAGTCTTGAGCATAAAGTTATGGATGGTCAAAGGAAATGAAGGAAACATCCCTTAACATCTACAACATAGCTTCAATGTTCAACATCCATCCGATCATTCTCTGGATTTAATCTAGACCACCATTGATCTATCTTGATGATTTTATCACGGGTCTAATGCATACTCTTTTCTTCAAGTCAATATTCTATAACTTCCACCTTACATCATAATTAGAATCTTTTCCAAGTTTCCATCATGCTTCTATGAGATATACTGAGCTATCATATCTCTTGCCTTTCGTTTGATCTGTGACATGTGGAGATATCCTAGTTGTCTGATCTGTGACATGTGGTGCCTACATGGTCCATCTGATCATCTTCTATACTTAGTCATTTTCCATATCTCACTGTGGGTTCACTAGTCAAGTCCCCTTATCTTATCCAGGACCCTGTTCATCTGAATAAATCTTGGTACTTAGTCAATTTTAGAGATTTTATTGGTTTGAGGAGCATGTCCACTCTATCGATTCTTCTATACACTTAGTCATTTCTTTGAGACATCACGATTCAACATTTCTTCATACTTATCCAATTTCTCAACATCTTACTACAAGTTCACGAGTCTACCACATTTCTTCCATACCCCCGATTCTCTTACATGCTTCCACCTCGATGATATATTGGTACTTATATAATATCAATATATTTCCATGGGTCCGCGAGTATATGGGGTTACCGCACTTCTTCCATGTAAGTTTTAAACCTGCGAAGTAAAGCAATGCATATAGATTCTTAAGAAATACATAAATTAATCAATGGCTCATACACAGAGTACACAAAGATTTTATACCGGAAACCCTCAACCGGGAAAACCTTTCTTATTTTCATTATATCGAATTTCACCATTCACCATTCAATATATACAATGTTTTTAGGTATTCCGTAGATACCAAAACCCTAATCCCTTAATCCGGGATTAATTTACAAATCCGCTAAAAATAGCAAAATCCGCTAAAAATAGCAAAAACCACCCAAAAATAAATAAATTTCCGGGGCGTTGCCCTGGACTACTGCCCGGTGCCAAATGTTGCACGTAACCAGGGGGGGCATACCTGCCCCCCCCCTGGGACGCCCCTAGGAAAGCACCCGGCACAGACGACAGAGCTCTAGGTGAAGGGATTGTTAGACGCAGTTGTCATGTCTGACGCACCCCCACACACACACATGCAAATAATATAACACATACCCAACATTGTCCCACTTGTTGTTTTCTTTGCATCCAGGGGTCCAGGGGATTATATAGTCAACAATCCAGGGCAGCAATTCCCATTGTTACTCTACACCAGGAGAACTTTTCTGTGCTCACATACTTTGTCAATGAATCTGCAACATTATTCAAAGTGTCAACCTTTTCCAGCAACACCTTCTTTTCCT
>ML790199.1:582794-593411 GCA_009831015.1 Picea engelmannii
ACAAATTCCCTAACTTATCCCATAGTTCCTTGGCTGTAGATTCTCCCGAGACATTCAACAACACCGAATCTGCCAGGTAGAGTCGAATAATACTCCTTGCTCTTCTGTCCAACTTGTCCCAATCTTCCTTCGACATACCAGTAACTGGTGTACTGGTAGGTTGTGTACCAGTAGCCTGTGTTCTTGTAGATGGTGTACCAGTAGGCTATGTATCAGGATCCACAACGATCCATTGTTCTTTGTCTACAAGAAGGTCCTCCATCTTGAACTTCCATAGCTCAAAGTTTTTACCGTTAAACTTCTCTATCTCGATTCTAGATGAGCTCCCCATTCCTCTTTCTTTACTCGAATCTCCACTGCAAAATCTCCCACTAAACCCAGGTTTATCACAGACCCAGGATAAACTTGATCTATCAATATCGAGCCAAACCCTCAGGAACAAAGGCATCCCTCTGAAGCCAAAAACGAGCTATGATGCCACATGTAATTTTTAAACCTGCGAAGTAAAGAAATGCATATAGATTCTTAAGCAATACAGAAATTAATCGATGACTCATACACAGAGTACACAGAGATTTTATACCTGGAAAACCTTTCTTATTTTCATTATATCGAATTTCACCATTCGCCATACAATATATACAATGTTTTTAGGTATTCCGTAGATACCAAAACCCTAATCCCTTAATCCGGGATTAATTTACAAATCCGCTAAAAATAGCAAAAACCGCCAAAAAAAAAAAAAAATTGGGGTGTTTCCCACACACACACACATGCAAAGAATATAACACATACCCAACATTCCATACCCTCGATTCTCTGTCATGTTCACCACCTCCACGACATATTGATACTTAGTTGATTTTCGACATCTTACCACGGGTTCGTGGGTCCGCAGGTCTACAAACCTTCTTCACATACCCCGAATTATTTGTCGTGCTCATCACCTCCACGATGTATTAGGACTTAACGAATTTCCATATATTGACATGCAGACGTTGCAATTAAGGTTTCCTCCATGTGGGATTTTTTTGATGTGGAACTCATCTGAAATTACATGTGGTGTCGATGAGGTTGTTATTGTGGTGCTAATGTGCCTGGGATGGCCCACTTACATCACCCCCCCAATATTTTATCTCAATTGTTGATCTCTAGAGATCAATGGATAAGAGTTAACAGACTCCATATTCACCGTTCTTTTCCATAAAATTTCATTCCTTACATGGGGTTCCACACTCACCCGCTTTTATTTAAACCAAGTAACTCTACATTTTATTTATAAACTCTATATATTCATTTCCCTTTATGAATGTGGGATATATATATCCAAAATCACTATTCACGTTGGCTTGTGAAGTCTTGATTCTTAGTAGGTCTTCATGACCCATGCTATAAATTATGGCTCTGTCTCTAATCCATGTAGGTATATTCTTGGAACCTAGGTTCTAATACCACTCTGTCACACATCCCAAGGCCCGTATCTAGTCATGTGACATGAAAATATTTTATTACCACCTTGTCACAATAGGCTTACATATTGTTGGAACTCTTGATCAAGACGGTTATGTTACGAGATTATAATGTGCCTTTTCCCATGTGGGGTCATGCCACACCAATCATCCAATCTCTATCATGGATGATTGAATATAACATATTGGTACTCTATTCATTTATTAAATCTTTGGCGAATCCATCACTAGTAAAATCCAAGAAAATTACTCTAATCTTGATTGCTAAGCACCCAACACCAATAGGATGAGTCATGAAAATAAAAAGACTCCTCTCAAGTATTGAGGTCGATCTCTGATAATATTTAATATATCAAGAAGCATGCAAGAATAAAATATAGTTCATGCATCAACCAAGAAACAATATAACTTTTAAAAGAAAGATATATCGTTTCGTGTGCATCCATAACCAACAAGCATGCACACTAAAGATTCATATATCAGGGATGATAATCAATATACAATGGAATTAAAGATATAAGCAGAGAAACACATAACATAGAGAGATTTTATCTTAAAGATAAAAATCACCGACTAGCTACATACCAAGGAAATTCCACCCAACCATAGACATTGTTATTCCAAGTCTCAATAGCAGGTCATCCCCGAGCTAGGGTATGAATCCACAAGGACAGGTTCTAGAGCAACAACCAGCTTCCCAAACCAATCGACACTCAATCTCTAATAGGTTTCTCATAACACAAAACAATCCAAAGTACACCATCCCTCTTCTTTCCAACCTATACAACCCAAGAGCATGCACCCCCTTATTTTCCACTCAGTCACTCAAGATGTCCATCTCCTTCGAGGTATCTAGTTCTTTTGGACAAAAATCTCCATTTTGGGACTTTGAGGACTTGTAGTTGTGATCGAGTATGCTTCATACTGATGCCTCTCAAGCATACAAAAATTACTTTATGGATGGAATACACCAACAAATTTCTACAACCATCAACCATAGCTTCATTCCTATACAAATCGTTCTCATGTTCCCACCAATATTCCCACCAAATTGCCCAAAGATGGGTTTATATCTTTTCTTGGAATGAAGAACCGCATAGAATTTTCACTAAAAATATCATGTAACCAATTCTCTCTCAATAAAATTCTGAAGATGGGTAAAAAAAAATGTAATATAAATACTTATCCCTTTTATCCCCCTCTCTTGTGGAATCATAACCCCCTATCTCTTTTCCTTATCTGTCTTGCATCTAGTGATGTATTTTATTAATGAAAGGTTCAAATTATTACATTTTATAGGAACTATGGCCTTTCAACTTTACAAGCACTTTGGCCTAAACATACTAGCTCACAATCCTAAGTATCATATGTATAAAATACATTATTAATTTGAGGCTCAGAATTGGGGTATTACAATGGGCCTCATTTCCACTAATAATTAAAAGAAGAAAAATGGAAAGACAATAAATTGTTCCATAAATAATTCTTTTTAACTCTAAATCTAATCTAACTAATTCTAACCTATCTTGCATAGGAGAAAATCTATAGAAAGTACACAACATTAAATAATGTCATTAATTGTAGAAATAGTTCATGTCAATCGACAACATGTTAAACGAATAACGATGTAGATTAAATCACAAATAGTTTCATACTACACCGATAAAATTACCACTCTATTCATTAGAAATCATAACAGCTTAAACAACTCAAATACTGCATAGAGAAATAGTTCATATGACAAATATTCAAGAGGTTTAAATAACAAACACAAATGTAGAATAGTTCCAAATGTATTTGATAATAGTCATGATCTTGAAATATCTTCTAATATTCATTCATGAGATAATAATATCACCATCAAATGATGGGAAAAGTCCCTGATTACTTTCAACAGTCTTCCTTTTATAAAACAAGGAGGACCTTTCATCTTCTATAGCAACCAACAATTATTGTTTCTTCAACTTTCTTATTTTGTCTCATTAAATGAAATGAATTTCCCATACAATTTTGTAAATGAATATACATTTATTATATAAAAAATTTAAAAATACTCCAGAGTAGGCAATCTCTCTCTAAGGTTGTTCATGAGCGATATTTGTTAAAAATACCATTGACTCTACTTGATTGTATCCTCTTTTGTGCTTAGAATTTTCTTGGGTGTTTTTGGTGTCAACATGGTGAATAAGATCCTTCCATATTCTTCTTCTCTGCTTCAACTTTCTAGCATTCTCATGCAGGCCATATTTGGCGTCCTGGATCATGAGTTGTGTTTGTCTGAAGTTTTACATTTTATTCCCCTTCAAAATTTTGACCCTCTGTTCTTTGATTTTTATTGGATTTTATGTCACTATTTTGGATTAAATTCCTTTTCCAAACATTCTCCTCCTTGATAGCTTTCCAACGAGCTATATTGGGCCTGGTTTGGACTCCTAGAGCTCAATATATGTCTGCTTGAGGTTGGTGCTCAACAACCATTGATTTACTCACGGGGAAATTTGGATCGTTGATCTTCAACTCTAAAAGAAATATCCCACATGCATCATAGAATTTGTGTTTGAATGGTATATATTTATTTTGGCCCCTTGGTTTTTGTGTGGAACTAGAGGAGGTGTAGGACCTAGGGCTCGCATATAAATTTTTGCCGGTAAACCATAGTAAAATAAAATAATAAAATAAAATAAAAAATAAATATGAAAACTTTAATTAATTAAAATATTTACAATCTCGAAAATCACGTAGTATGGATGAAAAATAATAAAATAATGTGAAAATAATAAAATAGTAAAAAGCACTATAGTAAACCATGGTAAACTATCCTAAGTCCTAAGGTGTGAACTCCTACACTTAGGAAAGGCTGCAAGGCATAGAGTTGTGGGTTAAAATATGTAGTTAACCACAATAACCTGTCCTAAAGTGAAAACGTGAAACTCCCCCGTGAGAAATCCCACATAGGTATGCAATAAAAACCTTGCGTGCAATAAAATATTCCACGATAATTTGTCTTGAGGTAAACTCCCACATGGGAAACCCCCGCTAGGCATGCATGTAGGTGAGAGGTAAAATCGTTAGCATGTCCTAGCCAGACTTGCTAGTGAGGCTCACTGGTAAATCATGTCCTATGTTATAAGGTGAAAACGTGAAACTCCCGCATGAGAAATCCCACAAAGGCATGAGCCCACTAAAATAATAAAATAATATAATGTGTTGTAGGTTGGTGATGGTAAGAGAGTTAAAGGTGATACAGGTGGATATCAATAGCCACCCACCTATTCCAACTGACTAATCTTGGCATTTTTTCAGTTTGGTAGTTTTTCCTAGTTTTCGGGTCCTGAACTTTTGGGGCCATTTTGAGGCCCTAAACAATGTTTTTAGGGCTTGCCATAGTCAAACTATACACACAATCATATTTTAATGTCATAATGTGTATTCCTCATATAGACCTTTCCAACGAGATATCATGTGCCTAAAACAGAGATTGTATGCAAAAGTTACGACCCTGGGAAGTTGATGTACCAACTTACCCCAACGGGGCCCACATGACTCTTGGCGCTTCATCTCCTAGGGTTAGGTTTTTGGATGTCTATGGTTTTGGAATTCATGTTTATTTTAAAAAATATTTTAGAGCCTCATTGTACTCATCTTCTTGCGAATGAGCGCAATCATCACATCTCTTCTCAAAGATAAGCCGCCAACATTCTAACAAGCTTGTTTCAATCTGCATTTTATAGTTTCAACATATTTCTTTAATAATAGAAGCCAAATTTTACTTTATCTCTGTTATTATTCATTGAATATCTTTTTTAATAATAGAGATATGTATTTATTTCATTCTGCTCATAAAATCTGGATCATTGGTATCAGAGTAGTTTACTTTTTGTCGTTCTTAATGCATTCCCCCGAGGAGGTCAGGGTACAAAGAGTTGGGTCTCAAGATTTTTTCTCTCAAGGACAAAGGCTCTCACATCCCAAGCGACCTTCCATGGAAGGATACAATAAGGATGATAGGATAGGAGATCCTTTCAAACTGTTACTCGAGGAAGCCTTCGTGCAACAGAGGAACAAGATGATAGATAATTTTGTGCAAATCCTTCGATGACTACCAACAGGAGACAAATATTCCTTGAGCGGAGGAACCACACACTTAAATGTACATATTACCTTTGATATTCCTATATTTGAAGGTCACATAGATGGAGATGTTGTAGAAAAATAGTTGAATCCGCTAGAAGGGTAGTTTTCTGTCCATAACTTTTCGAATAGAGAAAATATTACTTTTGCGCTTGTCAAATTTATCCCCCATGTCAAATATTGGTGGGATACTTTCTGTGAGAAAAATACAACATAGGAACGCTCATTATTTATAGTCACACTCACTTGGGAGTCCTTTAGGTATGCTATTAAGGAACAATACTATCCTGTCGGAAGTTATGACGACCTGTATACAAAATGGACCACATTGCGACATGAAAGGGACCAAGCAGTGCTAGAGTTCAAAAATATCTTCCATACATTGTGCACCAAGATGGGTATCAAATATTCTGAGCGACATCTAGTGCTCAAGTACTGCAGTGATATACATAGATATATCCAATTATAAATAGAGTTTCTGGACATCTTTTCCTTGGGCTTGGCCTATTGATATGTCATCAAAATCGAGYAGAAACTTAAACAAATATATCAAATTTTGGGTATGGGAACCTGTCACAGTAGAAGAAGGCCAAGGGAAACCCCAACCTACAAAACAAAGGGTATATAAAATATGGACAACCTCGGGACTACCAGTCTAAGATGAAAACAAAGAAGGAAAATGGAAAGACGAAGAAAGATACCAGGAAGTGGTGTGACTTCCATAAGATCCCTTGGCACAACATTGTTTATTGCCTCTCAAAGAAGTCAATGGTGGCTGCAATGAGAGCCTCTGAATCATATGCGGGTTCTGACTCTGAGTTAGAACCAAAAAATGGGAGACAGATCATTGATGTGGAACCTAGTGCCACTATTTCTACCACCAACATCTAACCTAGTTAACATGATGAGCTAGAGGAAGGCGAGCACCTATTTCATTAAAAAATGTGGGTGAAATCCACCCCACAAAAATTCATCATTGATAGTGGTATCCAGAAGAATATCATCTCAGTGAAGGTTGTAACATGGATGACCCTACTAAAAATGCCGCACCTGCAACCCTACACCATTATATGGCTCTGCCAAGAAAACAATCTTCATGTCATCCAACAGTGCCTCTTGTCCTACATCAATCCCTTCGAAAATGAGGTATTGTGTGATGTTTCTCCCATTGAAGTTTTTGATGTTCTTTTGGTCCAACCTTATTTATGGAAACATCATGTTTTATATGAGTCTAGGCCTAAAACTATTATTATTACTTTGGATAGGAAATTGTACAGGATACCCGAGGCAGTCCCACCTAGCTCCATTTCCTTGATCTCAGCCAAGCAATGTAGGAAGGTCATGTCTTAGACTAGGAAGTTTGTCTTCTTCGTGATTCACTCTCAGAGTGAGAGAAATATTACAGCCACATCCATGGCCTCCATGACCAACCTCTCCATGCAACAGAAGAAAGTGGATAAGGTCATGGAAGAATACAAAGACATCTTCTCCTCACCTACTGGGGTATCTATGCACTGTCATGTCAAGCACTCCATCGATATGACTCCCGACTTACTGCTACCCAATGGGCTAGTGTATCACCTCTCTCTGTTAGAAAATGAGGATATCAAGTGTTGTATCTAAGAATTTATCCACAAGGGGCACATCCGACCCATATCATCACCTTGTGGAAGCCCAATCGTGCGTGTGCAAAAGAAATATGGGACCTAGCGACTCTGCATTGATTACCGGGACCTAAATAAAATCACAGTCAGGAACCAGTACCTGATTCCCTGAATCAATGATCTCCTTGATCAAATAAAGGGGGCCAAATACTTTAGTAAGATTGATCTGAAGTATGGATAACATCAGGTCCCAATAGAGAAGATAGATGTATTGAAGACCGCCTTCAAGTCAAAAGAAGGTCTTTTTGAATGGTTGGTCATGCCATTTGGTTTGAAAAATTCACCGACAACTTTCATGAGGATGATGGAAGATATCTTGCGACCTTTCACCAATTATTTTATAGTGGTGTATCAGGATGGAATCCTCATCTACAACAAGACTTGGGGTAGAACAATTGCAACATATTGAGCAGGCTCTGAACACTCTACGACAACACAATCTATATGCCAACTTGGAAAAATGCTCCTTCGTCATGGACATGGTCCAGTACCTAGGATACATTGTTGATAAGCATGGTGTGCATGTGGATCCAACCAATATCCAGGTTATTCGTGATTGGCCAACTCCAAACACACTCACTGAGATTTCGAGCTTCTTAGGCCTTTCCAATTTATATCGCAGGTTCATGTTGGGATTCTCCCATATTACATGGGCCCTTAGTCAAGTAACTAGGGGCGGTGGTAAGGAAAATTTTGTGTGGGGCCTTTCCCGACAACAAGCATTCAATTATATGAAGCATCTCTTGTGGTCTGCCCTAGTTATTTCATTACCCAACCTGCAACAACCCTTTGAGATCAATATAGATGCTTCAGACTATGTTGTGGGAGAAATGATCACTCAGCATGACTACCCCGTGGCCTATAATTTTGAGACACTATCCGTTGTTGTTCATAAGTACCCTAATTATGATAAATAAATGTATTCCATTATGCAAGCCTGTAATTAGTAGATGCATTACATTCTTGGGAAGGAGAAAATCATCCACACTTATCATAAGCTGCTACAGTTCATGTAGACACAAGGTAAATTTCAGAATGACCTCCATCAGAAGTGGTCCACATACTTGTAGCAGTTCCACCTCAACATCAAGTATAAGACATCAAGTACCAACCATGTCATCGATTTCCTCAGTTGACCTCTATTCATGACACTCACCAAGGTGATATAATCTTGCTGCCACAAGACTTCTAGATGGCCTGAACTCTATGAGAAAGATCTTGACTTCTCAACCACCTACCAGATATTGGGTGAAAACACAATTGTCACTAATTTACATCTTTAGGATAGGTTGTTGTGTCTTATAGGCCATCTCTACATTCCATCAAGCCAACAATTGAAGTTGATTTGGGAAGCCCACTATAGTCGGGTGGCAGGACACTTTGGCATAGAAAATACAATAGCAGTGTTGCAACAACATTTCTACTGGCTGAAACTTCGGCAAGATATCAACAAGTATATCAGGTCCCGCACTTCCTGCATTTTTTCCAATATGACCACTAAGAAACAAGGACTGTACACCCCTCTTCCTCCTCCCGAAAGGTCATGGGAATCCATCTCAATGGACTACATGTCAGGCCTTCCATCCATCAAGCAGGGAAATGACTCTGTTTTATGGTTGTTGATTTCTTTTCCAAGATGGCAATTTTGGCTGCCTGTAAGAAGAGAAACACCAATGTGACCACTAAGAAACAAGGACTGTACACCCCTCTTCCTTCTCCCAAAATGTCATGGGAATCCATCTCAATGGACTACATGTCGAGCTTTCCATCCATCAAGTGGGGAAATGACTCTGTTTTTATGGTTGTTGATTGCTTTTCCAAGATGACAATTTTGGCTGCCTACAAGAAGAGAAACACAATGGAGGACACTACCAAGATCTTCTTTGAATGAGTGTGGGTACCTTTTTGGATACCCAAAAACATTATCTTAGATCGGGACATCCAGTTCCTCAACACATTCTAGTCGAGCCTCTGCTCACTATTGGACACCAAACTCAACAAATCCATTGCCTTCCACCCCCAGAAATATGGCCAAACTGAGGTCATCAACCGGATGATCATGCATATCCTGGCCATGTACAATTCCAAGTACCCCCACACATGGGATGAGAGTCTTCCCTATGTTCATCACAACTACAAAAGAGTCATACATAGCTCAACTGGACACAACCCCTTTTAGGTGGGGTTGAGATTTCAACCATTGGGTCCCATGGATGTTGCACTACCCCTTGCGACCACCTAGCCAGACTCATCCCATGATCAAACTGAAGCTAACAAAGCCACCCAGTTCATTGAGAGGATCCAAAACATCCATCAACAGGTTCAATATATTTTACAGAAGTCCAATGCCAAGTACAAGCAACTCCATGATCAACACCGGGTGCTACACAAGTTTCAGGTGGGAGACAAAGTCTGGTTGCACTTGCAGAAAGAATTCCTTACAGGGCCCCATCGAAAGATTCATCCACTTTTCTATGGACCTTACACCATCACCAAGGATATGGGAGAAAATGTTGTTGATCTCAATGTCAGGCTGCTAAATTGAAGCTTTGAATGACCTGAAACACTAAATTGTCAAACCAGGGTTGGTAAACTTCGAGCTGCTACACTGTATGTGTGGGTAAGGCTTTAGTCTCTATCTGAATGCTATCCTTAAAAGAAAACACACACCTATTCTGAGAACTTGAATCTTAATAACTATCTTGAAACTGAGCATTTCCTATTTAAGTCATCAACAGAAAAACAGTCTTGTGCTCAAATGCTGGTACTGCTATCTCTATTCAAAAGTGTGGTTCCACAAGATTATTTTACCTCTATGTCCGATCATCTACCATCATCATTTCTATTCAAGTCATGAAACAAAGAGTATTTTCGAAAATGCATTCAATCTGGTCATCAAAATGAATCTAAAGTTGTCTACATGAAAAAAGAGTACTTTCCTAACTACTGGTACCAGGAGCTCCCCTTTGATTTAACTGTAATCTAACTGTTCTAAGTAAGAAGGATAACTAACTGTCTAACAAAGCAAAGTTCATGCCAATTTTGAGTTATGTTCAAATCAAAAACTGGAAGCCAAACAAACCACCACACTCATACTCTAAACCCTACAGGCATCAGTTATGCATTCAATACTCAGCAACGTCAAAGATAACAGTACGCTGGAACGATTCAGTTGAGGAATAAATGAACACAACTTTGAACAAGTCAATTCTGAAAATTTAAACTATCGTGTAAGCAAACACTAACACACTGCAATGAATTAAAGCTATGATAAACTAAAGCTAAATCTATGAACGTTAAGCTACCTCATATGAACGTTAAGTTATTCCCAAAGTTTGGATTTCTCCATCCCT
>ML790199.1:620590-645059 GCA_009831015.1 Picea engelmannii
GATTGTTCATTTGTTCATTGCTTATTTACTCTGCAGTTATTGGATAATAATGCTTCATTGATATAGCACTTGGATTATATGGTTAAAAGGGATTAAATTGCTCTATTACTGATTCACCCCCCCTCTCAGTAATCCAACACATCATGGGTAAAAGGATCCATGTACATAAGAGTTACCAAAGTTGTAATATTGGATGTGGGTGGCCTTGAAAGCATCTATACCAACTTATTAGTGTTTCCCTATTTTATATTTTATGACTAGATGAAACTAATGCAAAAAAACCCATTAACTTGTAGTGTTTGGTTTGATAAAGCTCTCTTTGGGCCTGCAAATATTGTAGTGGCTTGTGATAAATGTGGATAATGGTTTCCTTTTTAATAAGATGGTTCTTCCACTTATTAACATCTTGAACCAAGGAGTAGATTTCCTTATCATAAGTAGGGTAGTTCAAGACTCCACTATGAAACATTTCATAATGACAACATATTGAATTTTCTCTCTACATCAAGGTTGCTCCCATAGCATATCCACTTGCATCTATCTCTACTTCAAAAGGATTCTCCAAATTAGGCAATGCACAAACTAGCGCTTGATTGATATTCCATTTCAACTCATCAAAATATTTATATTGATTCTTTCTCAACTAGAAACTATTACCACTAGTTGTTATGGCATGAAGTGGAAAAGTTATAGATGAAAAGGATGCTAACAAATTCTATAGGTACTATGATGCCCCAAGAATGATCCTACATTAATTGAAATTATTAGGAAATAGACACTTAAGGATGGCCTCCATATTCATGGGATCTATATTGAGTTCCCCTCCACCAATAACATACCCAAAATACACCAATGATTACTGAGAAAACTCACATTTATTAAGGTTAGCTAGTATTTTCTGATTTTTCAAATTCTTTAATACTTGCTTGAGATGTGAGAGATGGTATTCCCAAGTAGAGATATAAAAATATATCATTTAAGAACACTATCAAAAATGAATCTATAAAGTTACGTGATACATCATTCATCAAATACATAAATGTAGTTGTTGCATTACATAAACCAAAAGGCATTTCCAACCATTGATATAGACCCTGCCTTGGCTTAAAGGAGGTCTTCCATGTGTCTTATTATTTAAATTGTACTTGGTGGAATCTCAATTTTAGGTCCAACTTGATGAATTACTTGGCATGATACAACTAATATAACAAATCATCGATCCTAGGCAGAGGGTAATGATTCTTAAGGATGATCTTGTTCAATTTTTTGTAATCCATACACATTCACCAAGTCCCATCCTTCTTGGATACTATGATGATATGTGACCTATAAGGTGAGGTGATAGGTCAAATTACTCATTTCTCTAACGACTAATGCAACTATTTCTTCACTTCATCTTCTTCTATGTTCAAATGTATATACAACCCAATATTTGGCAATGGGGAGTTGAGAAACAATTGTATCTCGTGCTCCACTTCCCTCTTAGGTGGTATCCATTTAGGCTCCTGAAACAATTCTCTATATTCCCACAAAAAAATCTCCAACTGATGTTTCTATTCTTTAGTACATCCCCCGAGATATGCTTTTACTTTTACCGATTCATCATTTGGTCAATTCTCTCTTAAGAAAACTAATACAAAATTTCTACTATAAATGATCAAGTTTTTGGCTTAGTTACCACTTACCAAAGAGATATTATATTTACCTTTGTGTGCATTGATGATGAAATACTTCTCATCCTTGATCATGAGGTAGTATTTTTCTCTCCTCGGGAATATTAAATCCCTCATATGTTAGAATGTGTTAACGATTTCCTAGTGGTCTCATGTACATGCCTATGGAATTTTGTAAAGTTATTCTTCAATAACTATATATCTTGTAAAAAGGGTTTATCCCACATGCATCATGGGAATTGTTCTCTTTTCACTCTCTCATATACAATAGAGGTGAAGGAGGCTCTATGGGACATATCATAAGTGAGAAAATTTAATATGAGGTAATGCACATGTGTGGATCCTCTTGCATTGTAAGATGGGAGAGTTTGCATGAATAATAGAAGACCATCTTTTGTGGATGTTTCCCCACATAAACCTTGTATCCCTTTTCTTTATTATTTATTGCATTTTGATTTACTGATTTATATTTTTCTTTGTATATGAGATTATATAGGTTAGGTTCTTTGTTATACGTTATTCAATATTTTCCCAATCTAACATCATTTACATGTAGGGGATTCCAAACACTATACCATAGACATCAAGTGGTACTACATCTACCTACACTTCATCAATATAGTTTGCACTTATAGAAAATTTGATATTACACTATTTAGCTACCTTGATATCTGCATCCTTATTACCCATCCCAATGGATATGAGTTGGTATAATCATGAACTTATAACCCAATATTTCTAACCAAATATTTTTCTATGAGGTTGTCCTGTGAACCGAAATCGAATAGAGCATCCACCATTCTATTCTTAACCTGGACCTTTTTTTTTAACAAGAACTGGGAAAAATTATATTAAAAAGTGTGGATAAATCCATTGTAGTACAAAAAGAGGGAGGTCATGAATGACCTTCGAGAGATAGAAGATTTGAAGATTGGAATTGCTAATACAAAATTTGTGTCCATTAAGTTTCCTCCTTACCTAGATATAAAATTTCTATTGTATTTCGAAAAGTACAATATATAAAAAAAATCCAGTTATATATAACAAAAAACAAAACATGACACTTGAATTTTACAAATTCAGCTACCCAATTCCTTTTTAATATTCGAGTGTCCATGTTGCTCCTAGTTTGGATCTGGTACAGGCTCGTTGAGATTCGTAATTTGATTTACTATGGCTGAAGTTATATTCTTTGAAGATCCCTAGGTGCTTGCTGGGGTACTGGGATGTTGGTGACTTCTTTCCATATGATCCATTCGACTTTACAAGATCTCCATATAACTGCGTTGCTCCTCAATTTGGCTCCTCTGTGCAAATATTTCATCCTGCAGTCACTCAATTAGGTGCATATGATGAGAAAGGGTCTCAAGCTCAAAGGTTAATATAGAGTTGAGTGCTCCCATGTGGATTCTCATCCTTTGACACCCTGTGCATTCTAACTTTGTATCCTCCTGGTCATGTACAACAAGAAAATATTGCGAAATTGTGATCCTTGGCATAATGTGGTCCTTCTTCCTATTGTCCATGATGTTGGGGAGGGATAAATTCTACAGAGGAATGGAAATCGTGGGGTTTGAGGATTTGGATTTGGAGGAGTTGGTTCCTAGAAGAGGTCACAAGACAAAGTTATGAGTGAGAAGATGGGAAGGCTCAAAGGATCACCACAACAGAGGGGTTTCCCGAGGTCTCTGAGATGAGTCACTTCGAGGCACCAACGAAGAATTCCAAACTAGGAAATTCAGGGAGAACATAGAGTACAAAGGGCTCAGATTAAATGCAGAGGGAATTTTCCACTGCAAAGATGCTTCCCATAAATGCTGAGAGAATTCACCCCATGTGAAAATCATCTCCAAATTCATGGTAAATAGATAAACCATAGCCTCTACCTCGTTGTAATGACATCCTGCAGATCTCCACACCAAGGATTGAATCCAACGTCACCTTGACAATTCCACTTCGCTTCAGGATTGTTGAATGCTCGGCCCATCTGCATCATAGTATTCGATAATATATTACCCACTAACTCAGTTGGGAAATCAAGGGAACTACCCCATGCCATAATGAAATACTCATACCAGTTATAGTTAGTCTAGTTTAACCTTGGCCAATGAGGCCATGTATTTTTACCTACCAACTACCTCCTCCACTTCTCTCAACTCGCGTTGGGGCTCCAACTGTTCAGGCTCGTGACCTTTTCTCGTTGACTACTGGTCATATGTGAAGGAATTAGACTAGGGGGGATATAACTTCTTTACCCTCCACCCCTAAGGTTCTAGGAGGTCTCCCAATGGTGTCGTTAGCTATTTTTTTTGCTTCCTTATTATTGTCTCTCAAGACATGTAAAAAATTTGGCTTTAGAGTCCTTGCGATTATATGAATTATGTCTATAATCCTCTTTAGGATCAATTTTTTTGGCTCAGAACCTTGGATCATCATACTTATGATTGTATTTGAATCACCTACTGCATTCAAGCTCTGGATTTGCCTTTGATTTGTTAGTTGAAGTCCTTTAATAAGTGCATATGCCTCTGCTTTATTGTTGGTGTCTTTCCCAAGATTCTAGTAGTAGTTCAAGATTATTTTTCCTCCAGGTTTGTAGAGAACACCCCCCCCCCTCCCCCCCTGCACCTGCCTCCCCTTATTCTTGACCTAGATCGTAATATGGAAGAGTTTAGTCATTTATTTCTCTTCCTTGTGATGAAGGATATTCAAGTTCACCTCCTTCTACATTGTAGTGAAAATAATTATTTCATCTACATTTGTGTTTCTCTCCACCTAGTTACTTAAACCCATGGATAGTAGGTTATTATTTTTGGCATCCTTCTTATGGTTCTTTGTATTCAACTATAGATGTAGATTCAAATGATTATATTTATTGTGATCATCAATATTACATCGGTTTCAATAGTTTTATGGATCCTTTCACTAATGTGCATCGACTATTGTCTTATTTTCCTTTCCTTTCCACTTCTTCTTTCCCTCCTTGGGAGATTCTTGGTGGTATTTTTGTTTGGAACTACTTATTTATCCTATATTATTTCCTATATTCTCCAAGTATTGTTCTTGCACACAAGCCTCATCAACTATACTAGGTTTAAAGAGCATCATTTGCGTCTATAAATTACTATGTACACCCCCAAGATACTTGAGTAGTACAGATGGGTTCTTAGGATATATACCAAACATAATAAAAAAAAAATTGAACTTGTTGTCGTATTCTTGCACACTCTTTCCTTCTCTCTACTTGAAGTGATTCCAATGAATCCATTGTTCCTTTATACCGAATAGGGTATAACTGGGACTTTATGAGGGTTTTAAAAACCTTCCACTTGGTTACTACATGATCACCCTCTATTCTAAGTGTCTCCATGTTTCTTTCCCGATATGTTAGGGTATCTCCCTCTAATTTTAGCGGGGAAAATGAAATATTTATCTCTTGTACTATGTTATGGACATTGAAATAAACTTATAATTGTTGTGACCAACAATTAAACTTAAAAACATCAATATCACCTTGATATGGTTTGATGTCCACTTTCACTTCCATTTTAAATAGAGATTGTGAAGAAGTGATGACACTGTAACTTGGTTTCTTTCTCTGGATATTTTTTTGGCTCCTTTTCTGGGTCTTCATTATCTCCCAATTCCTCATTTTCTCTAAATTCTGAGATAGAGCTATCAACCTCCCCAAAAGGTCTAAACCTTTTTATTGGGATATTTTACAGGAAGATTTTGCTTTTCATTGATGGAAAGAACAAAAAAGACGATGGAAAACAAGAAAAAAATAATCTCAGGAGGAGTGAACAGTAAGCAGAGATCAAAGATCTGAATAAAAAAAGTAAGCTTAGGAGGAGGAGTGAACAGTATGCAAAGATCAAAGATTAGAAGGAAAAGCGTAAGCTCAGGGTGAGAAGCCTCAACAACTGTCCGATCAAGAAATTAACAGTGTTGATCGTCTCATATAACGGATGTCGGTCATATGATTGACCGTGGGCTTGAGGAGCATTGGAGGATTGTGACTGTTGGATCTGCAAGCCAGATCCACGACAGGGATGAATTGCGGGGAGAAAAAGAAGAATTAAACATCTCGCTAGTTCCAATATCACAATTGGTCTAGATCGTCAGATCTCATAGACTTGGATATCGACAACTGTGGTTGATCCAACAAGAAATCAGATTAATTCGTATTGAGTTGTGACTGTCGGATGCGCAATCACCAGATCAATAGCAGGGATAGATTGCGGAGATCGGAAGAAGAATTAAATATTTTGCTAGTTCCAATCCCACAATTAGTCAGGATTGTTAGATCTTATAGCCTCGAATATTGACTATTGTGGTTGACTTACCAATGATGCACAACTTCAAATTGTAAATTTTTGGTGACGAGTTAAATCACTCGCAAGTTGTGGTTCCACAACCATCCTTGATCATCGATCTTCTTCGAGAATCGTCACAACCGTCAGATCACTTTAAGTGGAAGGATAGGATAAACGGGGCTAAAGGGTTGAGAATTTGATTATCCGAATACCCGTCAGCCATCGGATCAAACCCGAATTCTCGTCAGTCGTCGGATCATTTTAAAGTGGAAGGATATGATAAGAAAGGTAAAAGATCTTAGATATCATTTATGTGAATTTCCTTCAGTCGTTGGATCATTCTAAGTGGAAGGACATGATAAGCTAGAAGAGATGCATCGCAGATAGATCGAGCCATCATTCCAAGATCACGATCAATGAACAACATTTAGTTCGGCTATAAAGATGCGAGGAGGTTAAGGTCCGGAAAAATATCACTTCATATTTTTTAGTTTGATATTTGAAAAACCCAAAACTCAAAGAGTCGGAAATCCAAAATGAATAAGGACCATCGGATCTAGAGAACATACGATGACCGTTTGATCAGGGATATCTACGTCATCAGATTACATAAAAAAACCTCGTCCGCAAGGACATGTGGCAGACCATGTCAACAAAGAACATATGGGAGATCACGTCATCAAACCACATCAACAAGGATATGTGGCAGACCACATCAGTAGACCACATCAACAAGGACGTGTGGCAGACCACCTCAATAAGGATAGGATTCATCCGATCTGAAATATCACTTTGGGTGTATTCTCAGCCATTGATCATACTACAATGGAAGGATAGTGTAAGTTTGAAAAGTTGTGTTGGCACAGGGGTAGACCTAGGGTTCAACGCTCAAGAGCACACCAACAAAGCCCTAACTACCGACCCTTTCGACAACACCTGCAAAGCAGATGAAGTCTCACCCGAGGTAGAGGCAGGGGTGGTTGCAAGACTCAGGTGTCTGCAACCTTAGCTGGGACACAAATCTGTGATTATATCCTTTACAGAGCACCTAGCATCGTTCATTCATCACTATTCAGCCTTATTGTACTTCGCAAACAAGACAGAACATCACAGTCCTTGCTTAGATATAATATATTTCAGTGCTTAGCAACAAAAAAACATATTAGATCCTATAGATCAGCACTAAGCATTCTCATACACATCAGATATACTATTCATATACATCTAGAGAATCACAAAGCATAAGAAAATCTATCTAATCATGGCATAGCACTTAGCAAGATAGTGAAAACACATGGAGCAACAACACAAAGCATGACACACAGGTTTACATGGTTCACTCCCACCTTGGGGCTATGTCCACAAAGTCTTCTTCTTCTTTATTAGCTTTGGTCAATCTGATTATAGCACAAATCTCAACTTGTACTCCGCATAGGACAGGAGATCTAGGCACGCCTCACTAGATCCTCCTTCCCCGAGTAGATCTAACACAAATCCTTCTTACAATCCGTGCACTCAACACTTACAACACTTGCACTTAGCTCTGCAATCTTCTTACAATCATGCACAGAGCATTTACATTCGGTCACACAGATCTAATTACTAGCACTAAGCCATCGAATCCTCTTACATTTCCTAGCTACTTATTTATACTTTACAACATAGGCCTAAACATGGGTAAACCCATGGGCCAACATCTCTTTCCCATTACATTAACCCAAAACCCTCAATGGGCCCAAAAAGTGGGTTGAGATCCCGTGATCTCCGCTTCAACTGGCGCTCCATCTTTGACAGGGTGTCGATGTCCAAAAATGATCAAATATGACCAAGTGTTTCGCAAAACTGGGTCAAGGGCCAACATGCCCCCAACACTCACTTGTGACTCGTCCCGAGTCACTCTGTTCTGATCAACTCCACTTTGAATGTATCGATCTTGGCCCAAGCTACTTCGACCTGCTGCAGTGAAACAACCTCTTGCTCAGTGAACTCCTGGATCACTGTGTCGTTTACTAGTCCTTCCATGCGTTGTTCTGCAGTGATGACAACCTGTTCAAGCTCGACTGCTTATCTCTCAACTTCAGTCAACAGTTGGCATTCTTTCTTTTGGAGTGGTTGAAGTTGTTGAGAGACTTCCATCACTTTACTTTGCAGCATGTGTACCTGTTGTTGGGCGGTGCATTTTTCTAGAAATCGCTTCATTCTCTCGACTGGGGTCAAGGCCTTCAGCTGCTCCTGTAGCGTATCTGCATGCTTCTTTTCTTCTTGGAGCTATGCTTCTAATGTTTGCAATTATGGGTTCTCTGTGAGGTTCTCATAGGTCTGGGTGCTTCTAGTGCTCAGTTTCTTACATTCCAAAGCCAAGGTTTTTAATCGGATAACTGCACTACGGGAAGTTTCTTCCCTCAAATCTCTTACTTCTTGTGGAGTCTCGGGCACGGTATGAAGTTCCATATCTGCAATACACTGCTGAAGTTACTAGATTACTTATTCAAGTTGTGCCATTTGTTTTGGTACACGTTCTTCAATTTTCACTTCAATGATCGTCATAGAGCGAAGTGCTCTGTGAACTCTTTCCTATACTTCAAGTTTCTCTGCTAGCAACTGGTCCTTTCTCTACTGTAACTATGCTTTTTCCTCCTCCCACTTCACTTGTAAGGAAAGTTGTTCCTTTTCTTCCTTCCTCTGTTGTACTATATGTGCACTCTGTACTTGTGCCAAAGCCTGGGTGGCTTGCGCTATGTCTTCTTGAGCTCGTCGAAGGCGAGCTTCGACTTTCTCGGCGATATGGCATAATTGGGTGGGCTCATCACCTGTTCCTGTTGTTTCAATTGTCAAGGGTGTTGTAGAAACTACTCTGCTGGACTGGAGTGCCTGCTGCACTTCTTGAAATTCACCCTTGAGTCGACTGAATATCTCCTCTTGCTTCACTTATTTCCTGTCTACGATCTCTAGTGAAGCATCATTCAGCGCAACGATCAAGAAGTCGAAGTCGTCCTGTGTAAGGGTAGTCTTGAACGTAGTCCAGGTGGCATTAGTTTTCTTTTGGGACGAGGGCTTCAGTGGGGTAGTCTTCCTTTTCTTATAGGGATCCTCCTCCTCTCCAGGAGGAGTAACCTCACCTTTGTTTTTCTCAACTTCTGTGCCACCTAGTTCTTCATCGTCACCTCCCTTCATAGGTGAAATCAAAGTGGTCTTCGTGGATGTGCTATGGACATCTTGAATTTCCACATCCTTCTTAGTCTTGCGCGATCCAGGTGTATCCGACATATCTTCAGGGCTATCCACGTCGAACATCTCTGCAGGGTTTGTTGTAACATGGAGGTCCGTCGACCATTCCTTGGTAATTTGCTCCAAGTCTTCTTCTGTCAACTTATAGTACAACTGGAGTTGTTGTTTGTGCTCATCAGCGTGTGTTGTGATATAGGTGAAGTGGTTGTCTGTGCTGAATTTGATCAAAGGTCTAAACCTATGAAGTGTGTTTGGTGTGAAGCATGGTGTAGACTGGATTTCATTCTTCAATTGATTGTAATAAGCGTGGAAGATGAAATTGGACTGCCATTGCTTGTTCATGTCGCTGGAGTACCACAATGTATAGAACTTCGTGGCCAGTGGTTTGAAAGTTTCGATCTCCGAAAAAGTGGCACCTTCTGGTAGCTCCCAAGCGATGAAAGCAATGAGTATGAGCAACCAACTAAAGTGGAATTCATACCCTTGGTCTTTCTCTTGTTTGCAGTCAAGCTCTAGCTAATTTACAAGGTACTTTTCCCAGTTCATTTGTAGTCCCTCCACGCACTTCCCTGTGAGGTCAACTACAAATACAGTTACCTATGTGGGTCTGTTTTTGTGAACTAACTTCCCTGCGATCAACTGGCAACTGAGACACACTGCTGCATTATCAATGGAGGCTACCTTGTAACCTCGCGTGCCCTTCTCTATATCACCATATGTGTCTTTTATTCACTGAGCGAGAGCGCGATCTGCGGTCTTTCCAAGGTAAAACTCATGCGGGTCAGGGCCCTGCATGCTTAGCCCTGTGATCTGATTGATCAAAATCGGATCCACAGTGATGCGACGGTCCAACCATAAGCATCCTTTGTGGTATCAATACAACAACAATCTAACGCATGCATTTACTTCCTGATGCCTCCCGAAATGCATAATCTTCATAACATTGAGGAGGGTTGACTGCGCGAGGTTATGGGTCCATTGTTGAGGGAAAATATTCGGGTTCCTCCCTTTTATGATAGTAACGTACTAGTGTGGGGCTAGCATACTATAAACCTTGAGATCTCCAAGGTTACAATCACTAAATTTCAGCACAGCAAGCTTATCCTGGTCAGCACGAACTGCACGTACTCCTTTTGGGAGGTACGCAGTGACCACAACATAGTCGAAGTCTCTGGGTATAGTGTCTCGATTCACCGTGTCACTTAGTGGTGGGCTATACTTAGGAAAGATACTTGGGATCATCTTTACAGTGGCGAAGTCGTTTTCAAGCTTAGATCGTCTTTTCAAAGGTGGTTGGGATGGTCCTACTCGAGCAGTGGAGGGGGAATTTGTCAATGCTCCTGAGGACAATTCATGTACACCCGTAAACACTCCTCGCTCTGACATGAATCTCTCAATCATTAAGTCAATTAGAACTTCTTCAATGATTTTCTCAGCAGCGCTGAGATCGTCCGACATACAAGCTTGGGTCAGCTAGCTCGGGTGTGAAAGGAATTCAGAGACTACAATGAATAGTATGAGAACAAGGAAATGATCCCAGGGTGAGTTAATCTCAGGTTTCATGCTCAAATTCTCACTTAGCAAAAATTATTTGCGGTGCGTGGCGCGATGGACTAAGTAGGGAGACTTAGCAACAATATGCTTGCAATGGGTATGATCATTCATTAACTCTTGTTCGACCCATTATGGCTCTTTTCAATGGTTGGATGATGAACCTTTATTTCTTTTCTACCCATTCGGAGTGGAAGTCGAACGGATATATCCAGCCCAACGGCTATATTGCTTCCTCATGGAGAAGTACTCTATGTCGTTGTTCTGATATCTCGACGAAGTTCCAATTCTGCAATTTTTATTTCTGCGAAGTATCCTTTAGAACCTCTTGTGACCTTACAGTATTATCCCTTTTCATTCTTAACTTTCTAGCCTTCTTCTCAGTGAGCTTCATCTCAGTAATTCTTTTACCATTCTGATGCTTATCTTTTGTTGTCTTAGTTACTTTGCATTGTTGAAATTCTTTCCTAGGGTTCCTGGATAATACTTCTTCTGTATCAAAAATAGGTAACTCAATCTTCTGCGGGTCCTCTAGTGTTCTCTTAGCCTTGACAACAGAGTTGCTAGTATTAAATACATGTAATCTACTCTTCTGTTCTTCAATCAAGTGCGCAATCCTTCTGGTCATAAAGTCTTTTAATGCTTGCTTCTTTTGTTCCAAAACTTATTCTTCCTATTTTTGTCTGGCTTGTTCTCTATCAATCCAAGGTTTTCCTATGAGCATGGTAAACGGGGCGCTATCTTCAATAAATTTAATAATTTCAAAGTCTTCCTCTGTCTAAGTTCCATGGACAGTCATAGGTATCTAGGCGAGCCTTCCACATAGGTTTACTAGGTTTCCTCTAAATAAAATTGCTCCTCCTAGGGAAGGGATCAAGGCAGGATTCCCTATAGCTTCCCAAGTTCTGTCTGGAATAATGTTCACTTGTGTTTCTTCATCAAGAATACAGTCAATGTCGAAGTCCCCTATTCGTGATTCGACTTGCTCCTTTTCTTTGAAAATCTCTAATAGCCTAACATGTCGGTGATCATTCAAGGTGTCTTTCATTTGTAGCAATATCTTTTCTGACTCCTTCTGAGTTTCTACTATTTCTGGATCTGCCTTAGGGTTTTCTTCATTCAGATTCCTTCTTTCAATCTTAGAAATCATTCTAGGGAAATCCAACACTTCATGGTCCAAAGCTTTGCAACAGAGACAACTAGGTCTTCCACCAGGGCATTCCTTAGCAAGATGTCCCGGTCTTCTGCAACTGTAACAGAGGGTTAACCCTCTCTTTCGTTTAAATGTTCCCCAACTTCTTCTGTACTACGCACCAATATCATGGTAGCTAGCCTGCAAAAAACTCTTTCTAGGATCCCACATCCACTTGTTAGTCCATACATTCGTTCTATGCATAGGTATAACATATCTATCATTATACTTATCAAATCTATTCATATCAAACTTTCTTTCATCTATTAATGCCCTAGTTTTAAAGCTAGGACAGAATCTATCAAGCATAGCTAGATCCATGCTTTAGAAACAAAAAAATTCACTTATCTTACTTCTACAGAGAACAAAGTTTTCAGATCTAAACACTTTTGACTATTCTTACCTTTATTAGAGCACAAAGCTTACAAAGCTTACCTCTTTTTTTCATATGTGACTTCTTTCTTTAAGAAATTTCGACTTTTACTTTTCTTAGAGCACAGAGTGTTCAGATCTCGCTTCTTTTCTTCGGATCTAATCTTCCTTTCTTAAGATCTAACCTTATTCTTGGCACAAAGATTCATGGGTCGAGTAAAACTTTGTGCACTAGGGCAACATATCTACGCACAGAGCTTTCTTTTGCACAAAGTTTCTTCTTCCTCAGTTCCAAGAAATCAAAGTTTTAGGTCCCGACAACGGAACCATTTGTTGGCATAGGGGGAGACCCAGGGTTCAACGCTCAAGAGCGCACCAACAAAGCCCTAACTACCAACCCTTTCGACAACACCTGCGAAGCAAATGAAGTCTCACCTAAGGTAGAGGCAGGGGTGGTTGCAAGACTCAGGTGTTTGTAACCTTATATGGGACATAGATCTATGATTATATCCTTTACAAAGCACCTAGCATCGTTCATTCATCACTATTCAACCTTATTGTACTTCGCAGACAAGACAGAACATCGCAGTACTTGCTCAGATATAAGATATTTCAGTGCTTAGCAACAAAAAAACATATTAGATCCTGTAGATCAGCACTAAGCATTCTCATACACATCAGATATACTATTCATATACATCTAGAGAATCACAAAGAATAAGCAAATCTATCTAATCATGGCATAGCACTTAGCAAGATAGTGAAAAAAGATGGAGCAACAACACAAAGCATGACACATAGGTTTACGTGGTTCACCCCCACCCTGGGGCTATGTCCACAAAGTCTTCTTCTTCTTTATTAGCTTTGGTCAATCTGATTACAACACATAGCTTAACTTGTACTCCGCATAGGACAGGAGATCTGCGCGCGCCTTGCCATATCCTCCTTACCCGAGTAGATCTAACACAGAGCCTTCTTACAATCCATGCACTCAGCACTTACAACACTTTCACTGAGCTCTGCAAGCCTCTTACAATCATGCACAGAGCATTCACATTCGATCACACAGATCTAATTACTAGCACTAAGCCATCAACTCCTCTTACATTGCCTAGCTACTTATTTATACTTTACAACATATGCCTAAACATGGGTAAACCCATGGTTCGACATCCCTTTCCCATTACATTAACCCAAAACCCTAAAAGGGCCCCAAAAGTGGGTCGAGATCCCGTGATCTCTGCTTCACCTGGAGCTCCATCTTTGACAAGGTGTCGATGTCCAAAAATGGTCAAATATGACCAAGTGTTCCACAAAACTTGGTCAAGGGCAAACAAGTTGAAATCTCGAAGTTTCGAAGGATGAAGTTCCAACAGTCGTCCATAGCAATGTTTGGTTAATTCCTAGACATCATATTGAACAATGAAAGGATGAGTGTAAGGATCAAATCTGACCATTAATTTATTTCCGAGAAATAAACCGTTCGATATGGTTGAAAGGTCAAATACCCAAAGGAGTTGAGGACCATCAATTTGTAGCAGGACACATGTCAACAGACTGTCTACTCGAGATTGGAACACTCCAGGAAAAAGAAACGGAAGGAATAAAGTTGAGAGTTGAGACTCACGAACCCCGAATACCCAAAGGGATTGTGATCGACTGATTTGAGAATACCACGTGTCGATAGATTGTGAATTTCAGGTGGAAGCACCACAATGAAAGCAGAGTTTGAGAATAAAGACTCCCAAAGCTTGAAAGGTGAAATCGATCTCGTCCGTTGGTTTGGAGAGCCACATTTCACTTGGTCATTAAGACTAAGGATCGCACATGGACGAAGGAAAGAAGGACGGAAAGGAATATTGATCGAATCCGTTGATTGAAGGAATCTGTTAGACACCATGAGATCAAAGATCATGCTCGATTGTAGGGCCAGAACATGCTCGGGTCTTAATTTTTCGTAAGCGGGCCGAAATAAAAACCACGGTATTGCCAAAGGCATACGTGGAGCTCTATAGTGAATTGCGGGGTGAAAAGAGGGTTTCCCTCAAACCGCCTATGGACGTGCTCGCAATCACATGGTCACGTGAAGCTCATAACCCAAGGTCATATAGAAGAAAAAATGGAGCTGGTGCTTACTAGACCAAGAATGTGAAGCGCATTTCGAATAGGCATATGGTCACCACCGATGGTCACATGAAGGAAGGGACTTAGAAGCCAAAGAATCCATAATTGAATGGTTGTAACTGACAGAGAAGATGAAGAGTTGCGACTACCAGAGAAGCCAACGAATCTTTGGATAACTGCCACTAATGATGAACAAATATAGCATAACTGCCAGGGAAGATGATGGGTTTGAATGATGATCAGGCAGAGGACTCAACATGAGAAAAACATACAGAACATAGAGCATAGAGTTATTTTTCGAGTGTGATGCATGTGTGTAGGAGGGGATGCAATGCATGATCTAAAGGGAAGGTCGGAGACTCAGTGAAAAGGATGAAGAGGCAACACAAAGAATAAAAGGAAGAAGAGAAGTTGAATAGGTCGGCGCAAGAAGATGCAAGCAGTAGGAACACACTGATTTAGGTAGAGCAGAGCAGTGTAGTAGAACATTGATGAGACTGGGAGTTGTAGCTTCCATATGGTTGCAACTAGAAAAATGAGGGTGGTAGGGTGGTGCAAGAGAGAACCATTGTTCTCTATTATACAGGTTGGTGCTTGTGTAACTGGAAGTTGGTGCTTCCATCCAGTTGGTGCTGGAACACTCAGGGAGTTGGTGCTTCCTTCTAGTGGGTGCTAGAGAAACCAAAGGGTTGGTGCTCTCAACAAGCTGCAGCTTGTTAAAGAATAATTTGTAGCCTCATTTTGAGTTGGTGCTCAAAGACAGATGATGTACAAAACATAAAATACTTCCTATCATTCGAAGAAGAAGAGGTTTTATCCCTTTATGGGTTTCCTCGTGAATATCTATCTTTGTGTATATCATATGTGTGATTGATGTTTACTATTTTTGTTTTTCATGAATTGCATAATCTTGATGATCACTTGGAGAATATTAATAATAGTTTAATAGGCATAAAGTTGTTTAAGCACAGTAACAACTGATTCACCCCCCCCTCTCAATTGTCTTAGTATTTCCAACAATTGGTATCAGAGTGGGTTCCTTTTATCTAAGGGTAGATCCTAGATCTTAAACATGACTAGCCATGAAGGAACTTCAACCAATAAGGTCCCCCTTTTCAATGGAACAAAATTTTCCTTCTGGAAAGTTAGGATGAGAACCTACATAATGGATTTAGGTGCAGATGTCTGGGATCTGGTAGAGACTGGTTATGTAAATCCAGTTGTACTAGCTTCTAAGGATGACAAGGTAGAATTCAGATTCAACGCTAAGGCTATGAATGTTATTCTGAGTGGGATTGCAGAAGCATAAATTGTAAAAGTTATGCACTTAGAATCTGTTAAAGAAATGTGGGACAAACTCATTAGCAGTTATGAACGTAATGAGAAGGTAAAGGATGCCAAGCTTCAAACCTACAAATTGAAATTTGAACAGCTAAAGATTAAAGAGGATGAAATTGTTGGGAAGTATTTTTTGAGAGTTGAAGAACTAGTAAATGCAATGAGAGGACTTGGTGAAAAAATTGAGGATGTCTCTTTAGTTCAAAAAATTTCAAGATCTATGTTATATAAGTTCAACCAAAAGGTCTTTTCTACAGAAGAAATTAATGATCTAAAAGATCTGCCTATTGACCAACTCCTAGGAACAATGACTTCTTATGAAATGAGGATAGGTAAAGATAAACCCACCTCTAGAGAAGCATCATTTAAAGAAGATAAGAATGAGTATTATGAGCCTGATGAAATTGAAGCAAAATTTGTGTGAAGACTAAAGAAAGAATCAGGCAAGTACCAAGGCAAGTTGCCCTTAAAAATTTTTAACTGTGGAAAGATAGGTCACTTTTCATCTAAGTGTTCACATAAGAAGAAGGAACAAAATGCTGAAGGTGAAGAGAAGTACAAATCCAAGAGATTTGGTAAAAAAAAAGTTTATGTGTAAACAATGATGACTCTTCAGGAGACACATATAATGATTCTGCTTGTGAATATAAGGTTAATGAATTTATTCTTATGTCCAAGAAGGACTATGATAATAAAATAACAGGAAGTGATGTTGATGTAGAAGAAGATGTGGTTGACTTGGAAGGAGAATTGATCAGTTCTCTAGAAGAAATTGCTAGACTCATATTTAAGAAGAAAAAGAAAAAACAATTGTTGATACAGTTCGAGAAAGACAATAAAAAACCTAATGAAGACTTTGCCCTGCTAAAAGTGGAATTAGAAGAGGCAAAGAAAATAGAGGACATTCTAAAACAACAGTTATCAGAGAAGAAGGAAAGATGTGAAGCCTTGGAAGAAGAGGTAGTAAGAACCAAAAAAGAGGTGGAGAAGTTTAAAGCATTTTATCTCCAAAATATTCCAAGCATTAAAGCCTCAACAGAATTAAATGACATTATGAAAAAACAAAGATCTCCTTTGTTGAAGACTGGTTTAGTCTATGTAAGTAGTTCAAGCAACAAAAAACCAGAAAGCAAAGAGTCAGTAAAGATGATCAAGTTCCAAGTCAACAAACAATTAGACTATGTGAGTACTCTACAACGAAGATCGAATAAAGACAAGATGATCCATGATAAAAAAATAAAGATATTAGAAGATGGAGAAACAAATGCCAACAAGAAGCCCATTCTTCAGGTACCAAAATTTCTTCCATGGTTACTGTTTTTACTGCTCTAATTTTGGTCATAAGATTGCAAAATGTCAAATTAAGTTTAGAGACATGCAACTGAGGAGATCAAGAAATAAACAATCTTTGCAACATAAAAATAAACAACCAATGAGTAGACAAAGTTGCATCAATCACTTTGACCTATTGAACAATGAGCTCGAATGATATAACTGTCATAACTTTGGCCACAAAGCTAGAAACTACCATATGAAGAATTACAAAGCATATCCAAGGATAAAACCATTAGCTAGAAATGCCAGCATATGGATAAAGAAAGATAGTGAAAAATGTGGTCTAGTACTTTCAGCTCAAAAACAAAAAGTTCCTTGGTATATAGACAATGGATGTTCCAAGCACATGATTGGAGACAAGGATAAGTTTTTGTCTATAAGTAAAAGCAAAACAGGAAATGCGACCTTTGGAAATGATGAACCAGTTAAAATCAAGGGTAAAGGTATGGTGATTTTTAGTAATGGTAAAGGAAAAGACCAGGATGTTCTGCTTGTAGATGGGCTAAAACATAATTTCCTTAGTGTAAGTCAAATGTGTGACAGGGGATGTGAAGTGGTGTTCACTTCCAAAGATTGTAAGATAAAGTATGTAAACTCATGAAAAGTGGTGGCTAAAGGCATAAGGACAAAGAATAATGTATATGTGTTGAAAGAAGATAGAGAAGAGTGTCATCTAAGAAAACATGATGAAAGTTGGTTATGGCATAGGAGACTTGGACATCTAAACTTTGACCACTTAATCAAGCTCAAAAATCTTGAGGTAGTAAAATATATTACAAGAATATCAAAGCCACAAGATTTTGTGTGTAAACCCTGCCAAGTAGGAAAGCTAACCAGGACACAATTTAAATCCAAGAGCTCTACTTCAACAGAGAAACCACTCCAATTAGTTCGTATGGATTTATGTGGACCATCAAGACAGGAAGGCACAGGGAAGGAAAACTACTTCATGCTGATCATTGATGATTACTCCAGACTCACTTGGGTTTCTTTTCTTAAAGAAAAAGATGAAGCATTTGAGAAATTTAAAATATTTAAGGCTTTAAATGAGAATCAAACATGCAATATATTAAAGGTTGTAAGATCATAAAGGGGAGGAGAAATTATGTCAAGTGATTTCAAATAATTCTGTGATAAACATAGGATCAAAAGAGAATACACAATCCCAGGAAATCCACAACAAAATGTATTAGTTGAGAGGCAAAACAGAACAGTTCAACAAATGGCCAGGTCAATGATGAATGAGAAGAACATTGGTCAAAACTACTGGGTAGAAGTAATACACACATCAATCCATATTCTTAACAAAGCTCACCTCAGACCACATAGTGACAAGACACCTTATGAACTGTGGTATGTAAGACCTGCTTCAATCCAACACTTCAAAGTCTTTGGGAGTAAGTGCTACATAAAGAATAATAATGAAAAACTTGGCAAGAATGATGACAGGGATGATGAAGGCATCTTCTTAGGGTATGCTACAAACAGTAAAGGATACAAATGCTATAATAAGAGGCTTCATAAATTGGTTGATTGTATTGACATAAAAGTTGATGAAGGAGTCCCAGTAAGACATGTGAGCAATATTGAATCAACAACAAAGGATATAGTTGAAGTTGAATATGAATAGGTCCAAGAATCAGAAAAATAAGAATCTGAGTCATATGAAGATATAAATACTCAGGCATAATCAAATCAACAGACAACATCAAATCCTTCCTCCAAAATTACTCAAAAGAATCATCCTGCAAGTCAGATAATTGGTGAGAAATAAAAAGGTATACAAACTAGAAGAAGAATAATCAAAGACACCGAGCAATCACATATAGCCTTCATATCCATGGTGGAACCCAATAATTTTAATGAAGCCAGTAAAGATGTAAATTGGTTAAAATCAATGAATGAGGAACTGGATCAGATTAAGAAGAACAATACTTGGGAGCTTGCTCCTAGACCTGTAGATAAGAATGTAATTGTCTCCAAATGGGTGTTTAAGAACAAAATGAATGAAAAAGGACAAATTGTTAGGAATAAAGCCAAATTGGTCCGTAAGGGGTATGCACAAGTTGAAGGACAGGATTTTGATGAAACCTTTGCACCAATGGAAAGATTGGAAGCCATCAGAATGTTTCTTGCCTATGCCCATAATAAGAACTTTAAAGTATATCAGATGGATGTTAAGTCAACATTTCTTAACAGAGATCTAGAAGAAGATGTATATGTGGAGAAACCTAAAGGATTTTCACTAATAGATAATCCTAACTATGTCTGTAAGTTGAAAAAGGTAGTATATGGATTGAAACTTGCACCACAAGCCTAGTATCATAGACTAGACAAATTTCTATAGGACAAAGGGTTCAAGAAAGGTACTGTTGACAGTAACCTATACATTAAGTCTGAAGGTGATCATTTATTAGTTGTTTTGGTTTATGTAGATGACATTTTTTTGGATGCACTAATGACCCTTCAGTTCAGTGGTTTGCTAATTCAATGCAGACTGATTTTGATATGTCCATGACAGGAGGGCTGTCATATTTTCTTAGTTTACGAATCAATCAGATTTTTGCAGGGATATTTATCTCTCAAGAACAGTACTTGAAAGATATGTTAAAGAGGTTTCAAATGGAATATTCCTCTCCTGTTAGTACACCTATAGTGGTTGGTTGCAATCTCAGTAAAGATGATATTTCACTTGATGTTGATCAAAGAACATATCGATCAATGATAGGCAGTCTTTTATACTTCACAACATCCCGTCCTGATATAATGAAAGTTGTTGGAATGGTAGGTCGTTATCAATCTGCTCCTAAACAAATTCATTTAGCAGTTGTCAAGAGGATATTCAAATATTTGAAGGGTACAATGACTTATGGTCTTTGGTATCCTATAAATCAGAATTTACAATTAATTGCATATTCAGATGTTGATTGGGAGAACTGTTTGGATGAGAGAAAGAGAACCAGTGTAGGTGCATTCTTCTTAGGTGATTCGTTAGTAGCATGTCTTAGTAAGAAGAAGGTATCTATTTCATTATAAACTACAGAGGCAGAGTACATTGTTGTTTCTACTTGTTGCACTCAGATCTTATGGATGATAGAAGCTCTTGCAAATTTGAAGGTAACTTATACTAATCCCATTCCACTTCACTTTGATAACACCAGTGTTATTAGTGTCTCAAAGAATCTTGTTCTCCATTCAAATATGAAGCATGTACCAATAAAGTATCATTTTCTCAAAGAGCAGGTTGCAAACAGATTTGTTCAGCTGAATTATATTCCTTCAGCTGAAAAAATCTCACTTCAGATTTTTCAGTATGAGATTTGAAAAACCTGAAGCCGGGAGAGCTGGAAATCTGAAATGAATAAGGACCATCAGATCTGGAGAACATATGAGGATTGCTTGATCAGGGAGATCTACGTCAACTGATTACATCAGCAAACCTCATCCGCAAGGACATGTGGCAGACCATGTCAGCAAAGGACATATGGGAAATCACGTCAACAAGCCACGTCAGCAAGGATATGTGGCAGACCACATGAGTAGATCACATCAACAAAGATGTGTGGCATACCACGTCAGCAAGGACACGAGTCGTCCGATCTAAAAGATCACTTCGGGTGTATTCTCAACCGTTGATCATAGTACAGTGGAAAGATAGTGTACGTTTGAAAATTTGAAATCCCGAAGTTTCAAAGGTTGAAATTCTGACAACCATCCATATCAATGTTTGATTAAGTCCTAGCTATCGGATTGAACAATGAAAGGATGAGTGTAAGGATCAAATCTGACAATTTATTTTTTTTCGAGAAATAATTCGTCCGATCTGGCTGAAAGGTCATATACCCGAAGGAGCTGAGGACCGTCGATCTGTAGGAGGACACATGTCAACAGATTGTGTACTTCGGATTGGAACACTCCGAGAAAAAGAAAAGGAAGGAAGAAAGTTGAGAGTTTAGACTTCTGAACCCTGAATACCTAAAGGGATTGTGACTGTCTGATTAGAGAATACCACGTGTCGATAGATCATGAATTATAGGTGGAAGCACCATGGCGAAAGTGGTTTGGAGGGCCACATGTCACTTGGTCGTTAAGACTAAGGATCGTGCATGGATGGAGGAAAGAAGGCGGGAAAGCAATATTGATCGAAGTTGTTGGTCAAAGGAATCTGTCATAGACCGTGAGATCGATGAGCATGCTCGATTGCGGGGCCAGAACATGCTCGGGTCTTAATTTTTCGTATGCGGTCCGCAATCAAAACCACGGTATTACCAAAGGCATACGTGGAGCTCTGTAGTGAATTGTGGAGAGAAAAGTTGGTTTCCCTCAAATCACTTATGGATGTGCCCGCAATCGTGTGGTCACGTGAAGCTCATCTTCTAAGGTCATATCGAAGAAAAAAGGGAGCTAGCGCTCACTAGACCAAGAACGCGAAGCACCTTTTGAATATGCGTATGGTCACCACCACTGGTCATGTGAAGGAAGGGGATTAGAAGCCAAAGAATCCATAATTGACTGGTTGTAACTGACAGATAAGACGAAGAGTTGTGAATTCCAGAGAAGCCAAAGAATCCATAATTGACTGGTTGTAACTGACAGATAAGACGAAGAGTTGCGACTGCCAGAGAAGCCAAAGAATCTTTGGATAACTTCCATTGATGATGAACAAATATATCATAATTTCCAAGGAAGATGATGGCTTTTAATGATTATCAGGCAGAGGACTCAACGTGAGAAAAATATACAGAACAAAGAGCATAGAGTTCTTTTTCGAGTGTGATGCATGTGTGTAGGAGGGGATGCAGTGCACGATCTGAAGGGAATATCAGAGACTCAATGAAAAGGATGAAGAGGCATCACAAAGCATAAAAGGAAGAAGAGAAGTTGAACATGTCGGCGCAAGAATATTCAAGCAACAGGAACACACTAATGCAGGCAGAGCAGAGCAATGTAGCAGAACAGTGATGAGATTGGGAGTTGTAGCTTCCATCTGTTTGCAACCAGAAAAATGAGGGTGGTAGGGTGGTGTAAGGGAGAACCATTGTTCTTTGTTATATAGGTTGGTTCCTGTGTGACTGGAAGTTGGTGCTTCCATCCAGTTGGTGATGGAGCACTCAGGAAGTTGGTGCTTCCTTCTAGTGGGTGCTAGAGAAACCAGAAGGTTTGTGCTCTCAACAAGTTGAAACTTGTTAAAGAAGAGCTTGTAGCCTCATTTTGAGTTGGTTCTCAAATACATATGATGTACAAAACATAAAAGAATGCCTATCATTCGAAGAAGATTAGTTTTTCTCCCTTTATGGGTTTCTTCATGAATATTTGTCTCTGTGTATATCATATGTGTGATTGATGTTTACTATTTCTACTGTTCATGACTTGCATAATATTGATGATCACTTGGATAAGATTAATAATAGTTTAATAGGCATAAAATTGTTTAAGCATAGTAACAATTGATTCACCCCCCTCTTAGTTGTCTCAGTATTTCCAACACTTTTCACTAGAGCCACCATAAGTAGGGACTTATTGTGAGATCTATCAACAACTTGTTCTTCCATCTTTGAAAATATCTCCTCTACCTCATCTCGAGGGTTGATAGAACTATACTAATTCACTATGGATATGGTTCTTCCCACAAAACCCAAAAGAAAACTTCTCTGATACCAATATGATATGTAAATTTACATGGATCTTCCATTGGAATATTTCATCATAATAGATGTTACAATATTCCAAAGTATTTTACTATGCAGTTTATTACCTTATATCTTAGATTTAATATTAGTAGCGTAGTGCTCACAATTATTGAAATAACAAAAACCAAAATGAAAGAAGCAATAAGATGTACACACCATCAACATAAATGAATGGAAGATGTGACCTGGGAAACCTAATACAGGAGAAAACCCAGCTAGAAGGTGATACCTATTATTTGCTATTTTTTTTCTCAATTATGAAACACAAGTACAAAGAAAGGGGCACTCTATATAGATTTTCCATGGACATTGTGACCTGAATGGATGCTAAAAAATATTCTACCTTCTTTTTTATGCTTCAATATATAACTCCTCTATGTTTTTATCATATATGAACCAATAACAATACCAAAATAATGGAACCCCTTCTCTTCTTACTGACCTAGTATTTAACATATCTTGATAGTTGTTTAGGGTTAGGGTTTTTTAATGCATCAACCCTAAATTAGTCTTATGGTTTTGGATCCTATAGAATATTATTGAAACTCCACATGTGGATATCCCCACATGTGTGAGTAATAGATCCTAACGTGGAATTCACTCAGTACCATGGTGTTCAATAGGGTAGGTTAACTTGTGGTAGTAATAACTTATGAATACAAACTCTGATCGAGATGCTTTTTGCACCATTGGAAAGATTTAGATGTGTAAAAAAGCATTAATGGCTTTAAACTAAGCTCACAAAGTTTTGACCCCAAAAAATGCCATTTGATTCCTTAAACGAGCTCTAGAAGGTTTTGAACCCCAAATCACCAAACTGGGACCTGCCCCTAAAATGGGCCCTACAAGTTAATTCGTCCAATATTTCCACCTATAAAATTCCAATCCATTCTATATCAACACAATTTTATTACATGGTTAAAATCCTCAAAGATGGAAACAATCCATGACTCCAACCAACACAACCACTTGAGGCAATATATTAATTCAAAAGGAAAAACAAATCATATGATTTTTTCACAATTGGTCATCAAAAAATGATCCTCCACGATGTTTAAATAAATATCATGTACCAATTGGGTGTTAATCCATAGATCAATGTAACCATTAGTATCAAGGAGAAAATGAACCGTTGGATCACTTTATGTCTAGAACATATCATGATTGTTGGATTACATAGTTACAAATGCATACTAAGGAAACACACTAGAGAAACACACTTTACCTAAAGACAAATTACGCCAATTTTATATTAACTAAGTCATACGTGTCTAAATATCCCAACAAAAATTTGTGTGGACCCAACCAASCTTAGATAGTCTCATCCTTGTACTCTTTGTGCCATTCTATTTATGTAGGTTCAAGACCATAAGTAACCCATATGTGTTGTTCATGTCAACTACCCCATATTCCCATATGATTTTACACCTCTTGGTGGTCCTTAAGAATTACTATATCTGTGGGGTCCTCCATGACAAATTTTCATTAGATAGTGAGGCAGTGGGCCTGTGATTAAGTCATCCCCACCTTGTCCACATAGAAAATAACCATGTCATTGATTTGGGTAAGATTTGATGGATTCAGTTCCTTATTAATACCTCCAACATTTAGTTATAATTCCTTTTACATCACTAATATTTCTAATATCTA
>ML790199.1:645647-690430 GCA_009831015.1 Picea engelmannii
GAATGTAATTGTGAATCCTAATGTGTAAAACTACCCAAATTGGCCCAACATTAAACCTAATCTTTGATACCACTCCATGGTGTCCCCATCGATGCACTTACAACCATGGAACAAGAAGCCACTTACATCCTAATAGAATTATGGCCCTCAATAGACCATTTCACCATAATGAAACAAATATGGTCTTTCATGGTGTCCCAAAACTCATTTAAATGCATGCAAAGTGTGTAGTAATAAAATGTAGAAAAGTTAAACAATCTTGGATTAAAAAATTTCATGCCAACCAAGTGTCCATATTTAGAATTAAACATAACAAACACATCATGCAAAATACATACATTTTCAAACTATCAAATAAAATTCAATTTCAGATTCATAGATAGAGAAAAAGTAATTATCATTTAACAAAGAATGGTCCAAGAATCTAGCTACATACAACATAGGTATCCAATGTAGATTCCATCCTCAATATGGGATGTGAGGCATCTTACCTCCCAAATTGTACTTGATGATAAAATCCTTAATCCACAAGGCACAACCCAAGAGGGAACTATTAGCCCCCTAGCCTAGGGGTAACTAGAAGAGATCATGTCTCATGGCCCACAATGAAGAAAATGATCTCATTGATGATGATGATCAACATGTCCACACATGGAAACCTAAAATCCCTCCTCATATTGACTCTTCTACTTCAGATCAGTCAATCTCATCACATTCAGTCACCCATTGTATGGGAAATGGTAAGACAATGCCACCGTGAGGTATGTTAAGTCTTTTTTTCATAAGGTGTTGTACCTAATATACTAGGAATGTGATTGTGAATCATTTTTTGAAGCTGGATAATGGATCTTAAATCTTAAGAAGTTATGTTTATTTCCTTGTTTCAGCTTGGTGGCCAACATATCTTCCCTAGTCTCGTTTTGTCACCCCCAAGGAAAAGGGGTACTACTGGGGGGCCCTCACAAGGGTAACATTTCATTTCCCCACCACACTTAACACTTTCCATCCTAGAGCATGTCATAGTGTACTAAACTTTGGTAATGGGTAATGGTTCATTCTCTCATAAGAAGAGGGGATAAAGGGCCAGAGGTTGATCGCATCTACAAGCAAAAGAATAATAAATAAATAATAATTTTGAAGAAAGAAAGAGAAGATAACAAAGGAATCTCAAAATCCAATCCATACTTGATATCCACCCTTTCCATGTTTTCCTCAGTCCCAAGCAGTGATGCTATATCTTGAAACCTTATAAAGGGGATTTAAAAATATGATAAGAAGACAACAAAATGGCTTATTAAGGGGTTGGAAAAATGTATCACTTAGAAAGTGATAACTCAAGAGAAAGCGCACCCTCCATGAAGGTTCTCATAGAAATGGATTCAATGACACCATAAGCCATGAAGTAACCCCGATAAATACCACTATCACACTTACTCTTGAAGGGTTCTTTTGTTTCCTATTTCCCCCAGGACATATCCCTCTACTTGCATCTTTTATTTCACTATTTTGGTTGACACACCTAATAGGGTCTGATGAAAGTCCTAACATATTCAAACTTTCAAACTTGCATAAAGTCTTGAGTTAATGTTAAATTTGAAGGGGATACTTTATGTGAATTATTTATGTGGCTTATACATTAAGTAACATTTTACTTTGTATGATCTAAGGACTGATATATCTTATGAGCATTGGTTTTACTTGATTTCATACTTTTTTTTTATTTGGATGTCCTTGACATGGTACTTTGAAGGATACCCTAGGATATCACCTGTTATAACCTAGGTATGCATCCCTCACCTCTCATCAATTTTTCCCTTTTTCTGGTGGTTAAGTCAGTTTCCCACTATTGAGTGTCTTGGCCCTTATTCGTTTTTGAGTCTTTGCACATTTTTGTTTCTGTTTTTTCTGAAAGGATAAAATACATTTCATATTTGTTTAAGAATGCTTGTCATCATGTGCACTATTAATTGAGCTCACCGTAGGTCTACCAAGCCTTTTATTTCTACAGGAAATTCCCATGCACATGACGCAACCACCGAAATCAACAAATTTCCGGCTCAGACTGTGGGAAAAGACAAGTAAATTTTCAACGGTAAAGATCCACCAAGCAAATCATAGATCAACGACTCTTGTCCATTCAGGTTCCAGAATCACGTGGGTTTTAATATCAATTTAGAACTAATGAATTCACGAAGACCCGAAGCATATGAAGAGTCGAAGAGACGAAGTTGCGAGAACCTGACATGTTGCTTTGGCGATTTTCCTCTGGGAGCTTTTTCACGCTTTACATTTGAAACTCTTGAAGCTTAGATTTTTGAAGAGAATATGGATCGTTCATCAGTCACGACATGTGATAGCAGATCATTCACTTTGGGGATTTTCCTCCAAGATGTTTTCAGGTTTCACATTCGAAACTCCTGAAGCCCAGATTTCCAAAGAGAATCTCGACCATTCGTCGGTCATGACACGCAACAATAGATCATTCACTTTGGGGATTTTCCTCCAGGATATTTTTAGGTTTCACATTTGAAAGTCTCTAAGAACCAAAGACCCAAAGTCTCGAAGTAAATCGAGACCATCCATCAGATGGGACACGTGGGGACATATCAGTTACTTCGGTGATTTTCTGCCAGGAAGTTTCAAAGAACCAACATTTGATACTCTCGAATCTCGAAGTGCCGAAGCACGTGGCAACCAATAGTTGAGACACGTGGCACACTCATGAGGCAGGACACATGGAATTCATCTCAGGTCATTTGGTTGTGTCATTCACCCATTTCCACGTGACACGTGTCACAGTTCTTTCCAAGACACCTCAAAATCCGTGACATCATACGCCATCAGATCGCCACGTCACTTCAACGATTTTCCTCCAGGAGATCTTCATTCTTGACATTTGAAACTCCAAAAGCCAAAAAGTTCGAAGTGAATCTGGACCATTGATCCCAGGTCAATGAGAACCGTTGATCCTTGCAGCAGGTAAATGTCACCCATATCTGGATCGTAATCAGATCGACGACTATAGTTCATTGCGGGTATGAAAACTGCCTGGATGTTAATTTTCTAGAGCGGTCCCACAATTTAAACCATGGTTTTGTTGGAAGGGTAGGTCGCAACATGTGGGGGGTTGCAGGTCCAAAGGAGGACTGGATCCCAACCACCCTCAACAGCTCCCGCAATCACGTGATTGAATGACGTTAGATCACCGCATCACCTCACACGTCATCTCCCCTCATCCTACTCACTACTCTCTCCTTTCACCACCTGTTCTCCACTCACTTTCCAACCTTCTCACACCTCCTCTCACTATGCCATATGTCTTCACATGTCATCTACCCTCGCCTCCATTCATCCCGTCTCCCGATTGGATTCTCACCTCCACATCTCCCCTCATGTCCAATGGGCCGACAACCATTCTAGCAAAACCATTTCATAGGTATAGATGGAAGCTAATGAGGTCATTACAGAGTGCACTTGGCTTCCGAAATCTCAGGCATAGACAGGGAGCTAAGTCTCAGTCACAGGTCGACCCAGATTAGTCCCAAAAACACTTCAACAAACTCTGCTCATGCAGTTGGTTATCTCCAGTGGCTTCCAACAGTTCGCAGACACGTCGTTGTTCAACACAGAGCTCTTCTCTATCACTCTGAGGCCTATTTTCGGCCCCTTAGTTCCTCCAGCACATGCATTAGTTCTATCGCAGAGACAGTAGCAGTTTTATTTGATTTCGTCGAGCATTTTCCTATATTAGATGCAAGAGTGGTCTTCTGTGTCTGATAAGAACCACTCTTGTTGATTAAGTCTAGTTTCTTAGTAAAGTTAATATTTTTTTTCACGAACAGTTCCCTAGATCAAGGTCTCGGTCCCCTAAGGATGAGAGCCTCTGCAACTCTTTTAAATAGGGAGTTTTTGGATATTGTAAAGTTTGGATTTTTTGAGAAAATAATATCAATACAACAGACTGGTTGGACCCATTTTATGCACGGATTAAATCTCTCTACCTGGTGAACATACTCTTGATGGCAATGTTTCGTTCAAATCTTCACGTGTTTTCATTGTTATCTTGAATACAGTTTTTTATTTGTGCAACGTACATCTCATTTCCTTTCAGCTATTGTATGACTTATTTTTATTGATATGCAACTTGTCAAACAGCTTTGGTGAAGATTTGTTTTTTGCAACTTGTGGGAGTTATTGTGTTTTGATACATGTTTGATGTCTTGAAATGATATTTTAAGTATTGAACTTCTTGCAGCAGATTATTCATTGAGTAGTTTGTTGTTTCTCTCTGTTTTCTATTATTTCACTAATCTATCATTAGTGTGCCATCAACCAAGGAGGGCCCTCGTCCATATCATTCTTCCAACCCAACCTTGCCTTTGTCTTCATAAAATAATCCTTTGACCAACCAGCAAAAAGTTAAAAGAAGCAATCATTCTAAACTGATAGGTGGCCTAGATTTTCCCTTTATCAGTCAGGTGCAGACCTTAGGACCAACATATTCTGGCATTGTTTTCAGGGACAGAGTAACGAAATAACTTTCCCTGAGAGAACAAAAATTGATCAACTCTCACCTTTGATGGTGAATAAATATCAGACACAGACAAACTGCCATATTTCACCTGGCGACTTCACTGAGTAAAATTTAAAGAAGAAATAATGGAGCCCAGAAAGGGATTCAACAGATCCAAATATGAAAAAAGCAAAGCCAAAAAGGCTGATTATAACCCTGAAAATAACACAGTAGGCCCTGAGCTAGAAAGGAAACTAATGAAATCCACTGTAGCTCATAGATACACTTCCCCCCTCAAGGGAAAAGATGCACACCAAGAGAATACTTCAAACCATCATCACGAGAAGCTTGAATTTGCCAGCCCTGAGAATCATAATTCCAACGGGGCTCATGCATTTCCTACTCTTGATTCCACTTCAGCATCCAGTCCTGCATCTAGTCCTGTATCTCCCATAAATTTGAAGATTCCTATTGTTCAAGCCATAGTCGTTAATAGGATGGATTTCATAATTGTTGCCAGATATGCACCCTTAGTGCTACTTGTAGTTTTACATGCACTCCCAACCATAGATTACATGAAATATATTCCAAGATATAGTGGGGAAGGTGAAATAATTACTAAATAACATCTGGTATCCTTTTACAGTTTTGCAGACAACTTTAACATTGATTATTCAGATGTGTGGATGAGATTGTTTGTGCAGAGTTTGTATGGGGAGGTCAGAAAATGGTTCAAAAGTCTTCCTCAGACCTCCATTGCAAATATTGAGGCGTTAGATGAAGATTTTATAAAGAAATGGGGAGATAGGAGAGATTATCTCTATTACATAATTGAATTTGGGGCTCTAAAGAGAAAGAATGGTGAATCTATTTCAGATTTCACCAAGAGATTCAACAAAATGTATGGTAGAATCCCAGATGAAATCAAACCAACTCAGGCCTCCGCCAAGATCACTTATGCTAATTCATTTGATGCAGAATTCGCCCTCCTCTTGAGAGAGAGAAGTTCAACCACATTGTTTTCCATGCAAGAAGCATCCATTGAGGTTGAATCTAATATTATGGCATCAGATAGAATGAAGACTAGGTCTAATAAAGAGAAGAAAAAACAGAGAGAGGATGTCGCTTCCTCCTCTAACCCAGCTACATCTGATCCCAAATTTGAGGAGATGATCGAGACTTTGAAGGATCTGACTTCTAAGATAGCTAGGCTAAAATGGGAATCCAAACAACCGAACATAACTTTTCAATGGGTTGGTAATAGAAATCAAAACCAATTCAGAAGGCCTAATGATGATCCTCAAGTAATGCATAGAGAAAGGAGAAATGTTGATGATCAACGGGTGGTGCCCCCTTTCCAAAACAATCAGATTGAGGAGATAGATGTAGACAATGATGTTGTGGATGATACTGTTGTTATTTTCAATGAGATAGATTATTATACCAGTCACTTAACATAGCAAGAATATGAGGTAGCACAATTGTCAAATCAATTTGATGATCATATAGGGGAAGAGGGAGTTATTCAAGGTCAACCCAATAATAAATATGATTTGAGGATGATAAATGGACCTTCCAAGGACACCACCTCTAATAAAGGAAAACAAGCAGAAGCCCATCCCAAGCCAAATCAAAATAAAGGTACGCCATCTAAAACTTAGTCATCTCCACTATCAAAACCTCTTTCCCCTGAAACAAAGGAAGTTGATAAGCCACCAACCTCTTTCAGCCTGGAACATGAGCTGAGAAAAATCAAGATTCCTGTCCCTTTGACAGAATTTTTAAAAAATGAACCTTTCAAGAAATCCATCATGAAAGTTCTGCAACCAACTCCTTCTAGTGTATCTTCCTATGTCATTAGTCTACAGGATGAAAACCCAGCCATTACTATGGGTCCACACATTGAGGATGGCTCTGATGCTTCTCCTCCTTTCTATATATATCTGAATGTCCATGATAAGATCCCGCACAACTGTCTTATGGACTCAAGAGCCTCTCACAATGTCATGCCCAAAGTTGTTATGGAATAACTAGGTCTAGATATTACCAAGCCTTACCAAGACATGTATTCCTTTGATTATAAGAAAGTGAAATGCCTCAGATTGATAAAGGATATGGTGGTTTCTCTAGCACAATTACCCATGAAGAGTGTAGTGATGGACATTGTGATGGCTGACATCCCCCCAAATTTTTTCATGCTCTTATCCAGAAATTGGGCTAAGAAGGTTGGAGGATCATTGCAAATGGACCTCACATATACCACCATTATTGTGTTCGGTGGTGAGTGCAGGAGGCTATACAGAAAGGTAAGGTTAGCCTACATAGTCAGTGATCATCATAACCCAAGAAATCACCCCATTTATGTTGTTGAGGATGGGGTTGATTCATCTGTTTTTCATTTAAATGATGATGAACCTGAAATATTAGTCAGCCAAAGCAGAGATCAACCAATGACTGGTCGACAAAACAAGGTGTGGAAGATGTATTTTTATGGCTCTTCATCAAAGGAAGGATATGGTGCAGGTATTCTCCTTATTTATCCTTCAGAAGAAGTGATAACCCTCTCTTATAAGCTAGAGTTTGAGACTACTAACAATATAGCGGAATATGAAGCTCTGGTATTGGGATTGAGAGCTGCCAAAGACATGGCCATTAATTGTTTAGCATTTTTTGGTGATTCTTAGTTGGTAATCAATCAAGTGAGAAATATCTATCAAACTAAGCAATAGAGGCTCAATCAGTACAGGAAAAAGGTATGGGATTTGATCAATAATTTATTTCTAGCATTTAACATTTCTTTCATTCCCAAAGAACAGAATCAGAAGGATGATTCTCTGGCCTTAGCTGCCAGCATGTTCATGCTTCCCATTGGCCCAAATGTTAAATATCAGGTGGAAATCAAACATAGAACAACCATAGTAGACAACATAAATCAATGACAAGTCTTTAGTGATGATTTAGAGCTACAGAGATTTCTACACACCATTGATGAATTCTATAATATCTCAATTGATCAAGAAATTCAAGAAGATGAAAATGAGAAATTAGAAGATCAACAATCCTCTCATCTACTGAAGACATTGGTTGGTCATGATATTGTGGAGTTGAAAACCAATCACATTCTGAGAGGACTAGTGCCATTGGAAAGATTGTTCGATAGCAATTATATTTACAAAGGAACTTCCACGAAGAATCAAGAAAAGGAGGTGACAGAGTGCGACATTGGGACCACTGAGAATCCCAAGATCATCAAGTTGTCCAAATCGTTGGCTTCAGAACAAAAATATAGGTATGTCAGTATCATTAAAAATTTTGTTGATACTTTTGCATGGTCCTATGAAGATTTGAAGACATTTGATATTGACATCATCCAACACAAGATCCCTCTAAAAAATGGCTCCAAGCCATTCATAAAGAATATTAGACAATTTAAACCCATGTTAATGTCCATAATTGAGAAAGAGATAAAAATCATGTTGGATGCCAAGATTATTGTACCATTGAGGTATTCAAACTGGGTGGCCAACTTAGTACCTGTAAGGAAGAAAAGTGGGGATATACGTTTATGTGTTGATTTCAAAAATCTCAACAAGTGTTATTTGAAGGAAAATTACCCCCTCCCCAAGATGGATCATATTTTACTGAGGGTGGTAGGTGCACATAGAAATTCCTTGTTTGATGGATACTCTGGTTATAACTAGATAGCAGGTTGTGAGGAAGACAAATAAAAGACATCATTCACCACCCCATGGGGAACATTCATGTATGATAAGATGCCCTTTGGGCTCATGAATGCAGGGGCCACTTTTCATAGGGCCATGGACATAGATTTTGTGGGGTAGAAAGACAAATTTATGGTCCTATACCTATATGACATTACCATTTTCTCCAAGTCTGATGAGGAACATTTGCAGCATTTGGAGCATGTTTTCAAGAAATGTAGGAGGTATGGGATATCTCTCAATCCTAGTAAGTCTCACTTTGCCATGCCAGAAGGAAATCTCATGGGCCACATCATATCAACGAGAGGCATAAAAAATGATCCAAAGAGGGTTTGTGTCATTCAACAAATTGAGATCCCGATAAACAAAAAGGTTGTTCAGTCTTTTATTGGTAAGATAAACTTCCTCGGACGTTTTGTGCCAAATTTTGTTGAAATTATGAAGCCTATTACTAACATGTTGAAGAAATATGTTGTGATAAAATGGTTCTCGGAGGAAAAATCATCTTTCCAAAAAATAAAGCAAGCTTTAGTCAAAGCACCTATATTGGCCAGCCCTGACTATACCAAAGAGTTCTTCATCTTTTCTTTTTCCTCAGAGGAAACAATTGTTGTTGTACTGCTGCAAAAAAATGAGGAAGGGCATGAGAGTCCAATAGCATTTTTCAGTAGATCCCTCCGAGATGTTGAGCTCAAGTATGATATATAAGAGAAGCAAGCTTATGAATTGGTCAATGCACTCAAGGCCTTCAGGATTTAGGTGCTACAGTCTAGCATAATGGCCTTTGTTCGTAGCAGCAGTGTCAAAGAGATTTTGGTCCCGCTAGATAGCGAGGGGAAAAGAGGAAAATAGATTGTCAAGCTATTGGAGTATGATTTGCACATAAATCCCACTGAAGTGAGTGGGAAATCCCGCTTACAGACATAGCATTTAAGGGCTCTAATCATGCATGTAGAAAATGACCATTTAAAGGCCTCTACTTTTTCCTATTCTCCCAACACAAAACCCCACATTCATGCAATACAAAGGTGAAAACAAGATTAGGTAACTCTACCTTAAATCCTTTGTTTGATGTTGATCCCTTCACTTTCACTCACTCCTTGACTGCAAGCCTCCTCCCAAAGATGACCTGCATTCACACATGGACAAATAGAGAGCTACAAACATGTATTTTATATACTAATTGTTGGATTAGATGTGACAATATCATAAAATAAATAAACAATTTGAACACATGATATGGTGGGACGAAAAAAGTATTCCCTTTTGTATTAATATTCACAAGAGTAAACTTACAATATGTGGCCGACACTACTCCTAGAACTTGGTCCTGGGCTCCTCTTCACAATGCACCAACTACTCAACCTCAAAATAAACTTGCAGGAAATTGGGGCAAAGGGGGGATAAATTTGGGCAGAGTTTCTATGCTCTTCTTCTTATTTTTTTAATGGGAACCCTACCCCTTATTTTATAGGTAGTTATCCAGTTGAATGATTGGCCATAGGCAGTCAAACAATTTTAGCAATTTCCAGAAACTTTGTTTCCCGTCTGCAACTTTCCATTTTTTGTGCTTTTGTCAGTATACGCGGGCTGCTGAAGGCCTGCATGTGTATGCATGAGTGCACACACGGGTTGTAGAAGGCCAAGGCACGTATGGCTCAAAAAGAGGGATTTTTAGAAGAGCTTGGCTCAAGAAATTGGAAATTAGTAGGGCCAGAGGAAAGGTATGCAGGTTGGGTGCAAATTAGGTTTATAACAGATGCCCCCTAAAGTGTGAGGTCAGAAGAGCATATGATGGCTGAAATACTTTACCAATATTCGTCAATGTGCCAAGTGAGTGAGCCTAGAGACCAGTATTCGGGAGCTGCCATCTGCAAAATAACATTTTGTCTCTCTGAGGCGGGCATACCCATGCTCGGGATAAAAAACTAAAATCATGGCTACCAATCAAATACACTATAGATCCATGTCATATAACTATACAAAGTGTAGCCGTGAGAAATACACAATCGATATACATCTCAAAATCAAAATATATACATGTATAATATCCATCTTCAAGAAGTTAAGTGTCGTCTGATGGTTGGAGATGATGCTTTCAGAGCTTGAGCAACAACTTCAAGATCTTCAAAACTCGGGTAAGAGTGTAATATGAGTGTACGACTTCATTACCCAGAGGTCTTCGACATCTCGTCATGAATAGACAAGAGGATCTCGGTGATCAGGAAAATAACTTCATTGATTTTGAACAAGGATTTTGATTGGTGTTTTAGGATGGTCAGGCATGAGGACAAGAGACAAACTGCAGAAAGGTCGACACAAGCTTGGTAAAAACTTCCCTTGGACAGTAGCACTACAAATGATGAGACTCGGGAAACATGATATTGGCATAATTTGACGATGCAGGAGGCAACACCAACTCTCCATATGTTCGGAAGAATAACCAAACAGAGGACACATATCTATGAGAACAAGTTCCTAAGGTCATACTATATCCCATATCTTTGACGAACAAACAAAAAGATGTGCTTTGTCCAAGGATGACTCCTTGTGCTGCCAACAAAAAGAAAATACTTTTCCCTTCCTCTTTTTGGGGTATATTTTATTTTTTTGTCTTTTTTCAATAATTTTGGAAAGATTTTGAAAAAAGAATAAAAGAATGTTACGTTACAAAGGAGGAACGAGTGTCGCTAACATACGAGTTTTAGGTGCAAGGAACACACTAATGCTCATAGAAAGGGGACATATGCAAAAAGGGGACACTTGGAAAAAACCTCCATGGGCCAAAGGTGTCAAGACACAGAGGCAAAGTGCTACAGGGCTTGCGTATAAGGCATGCTTCAGATGGTTCAGTTGAGAGCAACATGGAGCCGGTATTAGGCCAAAGACGCAGGTATGAAAACGCGGTTTAATAAGACACACAATGGTAACGTCCTTCGATGTAAGTTTAACGATTCCAGAGAAGGTAAGATCGACCATTTTTCATATTTAAAGAGTCTAAAAAAATGTAAAAGGAGACTCCAGTGGGGTACCTTTTTCGAAGATAGCCTAGTCGGCTCGAAAAAAGGGTAAACTAACACTGAAAAGACAACTATGCAAAATCATTTTAATGAGTGTGACAAAGACAAGATCATCGACAATCTTTTCATTTTTAAGGAGTCTGAAAAGAGCTTAACTATGGACTCCGTAAAGGATGTTTTTCTTGTCCATTTTAATGAGTGTGAAGAGAAAAGGTCACTCAACGATCTTTTCAATTTTAGGGAGTCTGAAAAGAGCTTAACTATGGACTCTGTGGGGGTGCCTTTTTCATAAATTTAGTCCCTCAGGCCCGAAAAAGGGTTAAAATCATACCTGAGAATACTCTTCTAGGGAACCAAAGCTCCTAGAGTATACCTTTGTTCGTATAGTTGACCATATGGACCGAAAAAGGGGTAAACTACCGCCGGACAGACGTGACTTCAAATTTCAGTTTAACGAGCGTGATAGACAACAAGATAGCTCGACAATCTTTTCATTTTTAGAGGGTCTGAAAAGGGCTTAAAAGAAGACCTGTTTAAAATTTTGGGAGTCTCGAGGGTGAGGTCAAGAGTGATAAAAAATCATGCAGATGAGGATCAAACTCATAATCAGGACAAGACTAACAGGGACTCCCGAGCCTATAGTCATTACCAACAACATGGATGCTGGAAAAGCAAGCAGGATCTAGCGAGGGCATCCATGAAGGGGAAGTCTCTACCATGGAATTATGACACTTCTAAAGAAGCAAAGATGGTTCTGTGTCACAACTCGGTGGGTTTGATCCTATGGCAAAGTGATAAAGACAATGAGATACAAAAAGTGGAGGTCGAATCCTAACTTAAATGCTCAAGTTGAAAAAATGATATTTTTACCAAAGGACCTTCAAAAGTGACCCAAATATCCCAAAAGCTTCCCGATACCCGAAGTGACCTCTATCGTAACCATCCCAAAGAAACTCCTGAACCATACTAAATGATTTCTAGTTTAGAAAAAATGACAAGGGGGTCCAAAACAATGACAAAAAGGGGCCAAAAAGTCTATAAATAGAAGTTGGCAACTCATTATCACCATTGATGATTTGGGAAATTGACTCTGGAGCCAAAAACACCCCTTTGATAAAAGTGTTGATTTTGGGAGCTTCAGTGGATGAAACAAACTTCTGATTGGACCAAGTAAGTACAAATTCGCTCCTCTTGGCTTTCAATTTTTATTTTATGCATTTTATTTCACTTTTTGGGGGGGTGTCGACCTTTAAAAAGGGTCGGCCCTAGGCATACGCGTGTTTCCTTGAGGCAACACACGTATGCATGTGTGCAGAAGAATTACTGCATGCATGCATATGTGACTGTCACCACTACAGCTCGTGTATGCCCCCAATTTTGTGAAAAAAATTAAAAAGCAAGATCTAATTCCCCTCCTGAACTGGTACTTGCAGGATGTATGTTCACTGGAGGGAAAGAGAGCATGAAGACATTGAAATTTTGTTTGATGAGGACCTTGGTGTGACTATTGCATTGACTCAATGCAGGCTATTGAAATTCTACTAATGTCCATTCATGCAGGCACAACCGAGGCTACTGAACACCTTGATAGATTATTGGCACCCGGATGCACAGGCCTTCATGCTTGAAGGTCAATTGTTGACTCTGACGACATAGGACATATACTTCTTGACTGGCTTCTCGAGGAGAGGGGAACTGGTCAAATTCCACATATTTCCTTCAGGGCCTCATAACATAGCAGAGTTGATTGGGCTCCATTGTGAGGCTGGGACTGACAAAATGGGCACATAGGTGCCGACCAACAAGATATCTAACCTATCACTGAAAGTGATAGTACTGTTGATTGGGCGGATCACTGGATCTGCTGCACTTCACCAAGCATCCCGGGTGCACATGCATTGTGCGGTGTAGTGCTTGAATGCACACATGTTTGATTGGAGCACGACATTACTTGACTGCATGAAAAGGCAGTTGACTGAGTGCCGCATGCGGAGGCATAGAAAATTCGGGTTTGGGACCATACTTTGTGCATTCCTCTTCGAGACGGTGCCCAGTATTATCCCTCGAGAGATAGTATGAGGGAACACAGCCACATTCCCAGCCGTATGTAGATGGGAGACATTGTTTCCATGACAGGGTGGTGGAAGGACCGTGGAGGCCTTTGATGACAAGTTCTTTGACTGGTGGTCTTGCCAGATTCCAGCGATAGAAGACTACCCATATGCTGGTATTGACTTTTCCAGAGACCCGAATATGGTTGTTCCTCTCGAAGAAGTGCGAGGAGAGTTGGGTAAATTTTTAATTTTCATAGTTTTTAATTTTTATTTGCTTTTATATATATCATTTTTTTTTTATGTGTATCAGAGTATCTGACAATGATTTGTTTGTTATGTGTAGATGTGGGACCAGTGCGTCTGGCTGATTTTGCAAGGAATAGATGACGTCCTTGTCCAGAGGCGGGAGCAGCTGGAGCCGTTGGACTGGCAGGAGCAGCAGGGGGGCCTCAACCTGGGGAAGCTCAGAGAGTTTTGAGGCGGGTAGAGCGGAACCTTACCACTCTTACTTGTGTTGTGCCTATGGAAGAGATTGAGGATCTGCCACCCTCTATGGAGCCTCACGTAGTTGGGGTGACACGGACTTGGGTCCAACTTTTTTGGCATTTGGAAAACGTTGTTGTACACTATGGCCGAGCCAACAGGCCCCACCCTTAGCTAGGTTGGATTGTTTATGTGTCGTGAGTACTTTTGTACATTTTTTAGGGCATAAGCCTCGTGACTCCTACTATGTATATTTTTGAGGCGTTCACGCCCACACTCTACTCTTGATACATATTTCAACATATATATATGGATTTTTTTTGTCTTTTAATGCTTTATGGATTATGCTACAAATGTATTTACATGTGTGTGTGTGTTTTATCTTTCCATGTATGAAAAATGCCAATGTAATATATTATTAGCTAGAGTATCAGTGATGTGATTTAATCTCCTAGGAACTCAAATGTAAGTAATGTAATCAAAATTTTGTTCTAAGAGACGTACCCTAAGGAACCGTCGGTGTAGGGTAGGGTCGTAAACGTGGTAAACAACATTTACTTGAGACACAACCAATTGAGAATATAAGTATACCCGGAGGCGAGAGATACCATGCGACAAAGTGTCACGGAGCAACTCTATGATTGTGTTGTATTCAACAATGTTATTTGTAGCATTACCTCAAACATATACCTCTTGAGGATAGCAAATGGCCTTGAGGTGTAAAAATCACCGAAGCTGCGGAAGCAAGCCTCCGAGTGTGTCGATTAGCACCGTCCGCAAACCCCATGCAAAACCTTTGATTCACTTGACATCTACCACGGTGAAAAGAATGTCATTAAAAACGACACTTGCATAAATGCAAAAGAAAAAAAGTAATCAAAACAAATGTACAGAGTCTATACATATGTTACAAGAAGTCATTGAAGGTGACCCACCTACGAGTAATAATTCTTGAGGTAGAGCCCATTTCTAGGCTTAGCCATAGAGTTTCCCTCAAAGTCAACCAGACGATAAGAACCTTTTTTAAGAACCTCTTTAACAATGAACGGTCTGAACCACATGGGTTTGAACTTTCCTTCCCCTAGGGGATCCTTATCTTGGTCATAGACTAGGACAAAGTCGCCTTCAGAGAAAATTCGAGGGCGAATGGACCGATCATACTGACACTTAATTTTTTGTTTGTGAGCGTTGTTGGCCAAGGTTGCGTCTCGACGCTGCTCATCAAGTTGTTCGAGATGTAATAACCTCTCTTCAAGCGGTAAAGTGTCTGGCAATAATTTCACTGCCAATTTTAAAGAGGGGATCTGAGATTCTATGGGTAAAACTACTTCCAGCCCGTAAACAAGTTGAAAAGGTGAGAAACCGGTTGCAGTCTTAACAGACGTTCGGTAGGCCCATAACACAGAGTACAACATCAAATGCCAATTTGATTTGGTTGAATTGATCGTTCGTTGTAAAATAGTCTTGAGGGACTTATTCACAGCTTCCACCTAACCATTTGCTTGAGGGTAGTAAGGTGAAGAATTTTCTTTCCTCAACCCAATATTTGATGTTAACTCAGTCATCATTTTATTATGGAAGTGACTACCATGGTCAGTGACAATCTCTCTCGGGACGCCGAACCTTGCTATAATCTGGTTGAACAAAAAGAGAGTTGTTGTCTCTCCATCATCCTTGAACGTTGGCATGGATTCAACCCACTTTGTAAAGTAGTCTACTTCTACAATGATATAATGGTTCCCCCTTGTTGAAGGGGGGTTGCATGTTGTGTAATCAATCCCCTACTTGGTGAAAGGACCAACGGTAATGACGGGAAACATAGGAGCAGGGTGTGCCCTCATCTTCCGAGAGAAGATTTGACACGGGTGGCACTTCTTGACCGATTCAACACAATATTTGATTAATGTCGGCTAGAAGTAACCGATGCGTAAGATATTTTGGGCCGTTTCCAACCCAGACATATGGCTGCCACATGCTCCAGTGTGGAAATCATTAAGGACGATTTCTTGGAGTATCTTCGAGTATAAGATATTTCTTGGTCTGATGGCATATACGGCGACACTCATCACGAGAAGAAGAGGTGGGGCACTTCAAAGCCTAGATATAGACAAGTATATATCCATACTAGGGGTTTGAAGATGCGATAAAAAACATGTCTCCTTTAATAAGAGACTCTTCGGGAACAACATCATCTGACTCGACTGAAAGCTCTGATATGAGTTCTGCAAAGACCAATGACTTTTTGGATTTTGCCAAAACAAAATCTAAGTCAAATTCTTGGAGGACAACTATCCATCTACTGATATTTCTGCCAATTACTCGTCGTGTCAACACCTATTGAAATGGATTCATAATGGCAATGATGGTGGTCTTTCGAAACAAGACATAATGACAGAATCGTTGGACATCATGAACTATTGCCAACATAATTTTTTCAACGCGGGAATAATTAAGTTCCGTTCCAACCAAGCCTCGACTCAGAAAATAGATCACGTACTCAGAAAACACATCATCTTCTTGAACCAATACCATACCGATGGTCAACTCTGCTACAACCAAGTATAATAAGAAGTCTTTATTATAATTGGGTGGCCAAAGGAGAGGGGAAGATGTGAGGGCACGTTTCAAAGCATCAAACAAGCGTTGAGTAACTTCATCCCAATAAAAAGGGACTTCCTTCTTGAGTAAGCGCATAAAGCCCTTTGTGATCTCGGCATAGTTTGCGATGAAACACCGTAAGAAGTTATCTTTTCCCTGCAAACTCTGAAGTTGAAGGATCGTGCCCGGGGGAGGCAACTAAACTATTGCCTCAACCTTGAGAGGATTGACCATGATCCCCATTGTCGAAACTATGAAACCTAGCAGATGACCTCACATAACGCAAAAACTGCACTTGTTTGGATTCAAGCGAATATGGTAGTAGAGGCATCGCTCAAAGATGAGTCTGAGGTGCGTAGGATGATCAACTCTCTTATGAGATCGTGATGCTAAGTCATCAAGGTAAGCCTCAACTATATGTTTGAGATCGTGGAAAGCGAAAGACATGGCCCGTTGAAAGGTAGATCCAACATTTTTCAGACCAAAAGGCATTTTTCGATAAGCAAATGTACCCCACGGACAAATGAAAGCAGTTTTGTGTTGGTCTTTGGGTTTGATATGTATCTGATTGTAGCCTGAAAAACCGTCCATGAAAGAAAAGGCCTCACATCCTGCGCATTCATTGACTATCTGGTCAATGAATGGTGTGGGGAAATTATCCTTTGGACAAGCCGTGTTCAAATCATGGAAGTCCATACAAACGCGAATCATACCCTGTTTCTTATCGACTGGAACAGGGTTTGACACCCATTGAGTCAAGTGAACGAGGTAGATAAAACCTGCCTTAAGCAGTTTCTCTAATTCATCTTTGATAGTTGCTTCTTTCCTAGGATTGACTGGAGGAAGCTTCTATCGGATCGGATTAGCATTAGGATAATTCGTGGTTTCATGTTCGACAATTCTTGGATCGATGCCTAGCATTTCCTCATAAGACCAAGAAAAAACATCACAGAATTCTTTAAATAAATTCGTGTATATTCGAATCTCTTCGGGGGAGCAATCAGCTCCGAAGAGGACATTCTCCGCGACACCAGGGGTTCTAGAGATATCAATAGGTATCATTTCAGTAATGGGTGCCATATTACCCTCGACATAAACTATGTGCATATCCAAGGGATTGATAGGACAAGACCTATCTCCAGTCATAGTCAAAGTGAATTCTCCTGCTTCAATTCTTCTTAACTCTGAGAGGAAGTAATATCTGTGATGGAGATCATCCCAGGGTTTGTCTGGAATGGTCATTGCCTCTATGATTGCTTTGTCAGAGGGCAGGACTAAGTCTAAATAATTAGTATCGGTGAGGGAACCTCGAGCCCAAGTAGGCTCTGAAATCAGATCTAAATCTTTCGCGGGAGTTGAATCGGGGTCGACGGAAGCTTGTTGGACTATAGAGTACGCAACTTCTTCCATGGACAAGGGAATCACCATGCCATGGTGCCCTGTCCCTTCCATCATTCTTGATGGGGAAGGAAGAGTCCACAGATCATGAAAGTAAGTCGTACAAAACAATGAGACTTGAAAAATCTCAATCGTAGGTTGGTTTGATACAAACTTAATATCGTCGGGAGGGGGTAGGTAATCGAAAGTACCCATCAAAGGTGGGCACAAACCAACCCCTATGTTGACGATGTCGGGTTGAGGGTTGTCAATCATCGGGACCGTGGATGCCCCCGATGAAGGGTCAGGACGGGAGAAAGACAACTGATCAATGGTCACTATTCGGTCCTCATGTGGAAACAACAAGACCCAGAAAATAGTAGCAACCACTGCTTGCATAGCATAATTCCAACTCCTTCCTAACAGAATATTATAGTCGAGTTGCGCATTGACTACTTCAACTTTGACACACGCGGTTTTCCCCCCTAACTGCACGGGGAAAGAGGGAATGATGCCATGTGTTCGAAAAGAATGACCATCGAAAGAGGTAAGAAGATTTGGTGATGGAAACAAAACAGGCTAGCCTATGCCCTTCCAACACGCCAAATAAATTACGCATGTTGAGGCGCCCTCATCAACCACTGTGCGGAAAATGTTCCATGTAAAAATTTTCGTGGTATAAGACACTACTATATGAAACACAATGTGGTAAGGGAGACGAGGTTTTAAGTCGGTCATATCAAGCATGATCGTGCCCGGATTATAAGTCTCAGCGGATCCTAAAGCGGATAACATAGCATTTATCTGGGAAGGGCAAATCTGGAGGAATTCCAAAGCAGACATCGCACAAGGGGTTTGGGACAAATCCTCCACCACAAAGTAGTTATGGGTGGCCCTTGCGTTTGGGTTGTGAGAAGATTTCTTGAGCACACCTTTTGGGATGCATGTCATTGTTTCTCCCAACGTCTTCTCAATATGGAGAGGAAGAAGGGGAATCTCAGCTTCTTTATTCTTCTCAGAGGATCTAGGCATTCTGTAATCATGCGTTCTGGTTGATATGTAAGCATCACCTTTCATCATATACACATTCGCGGATGAAGGATTACTCGAAGACGTAGGAGGTCCTTGACTTCCCCCTTCCACGCTCACCGAGGCTTGAATTAAATTTTTCCCATGTTGGAATGGGTTCGTTAACACAACAGGTTGTTGCTATGCCAATAACTTTTGGGCCCCCACGAGCCGAGGGCACTGAGAAGTTGGGTGGTCCTTTGTGCACACATTACACGGATACTTCAACTTCTTCTTTTCAGTGTTTCCCCCACCAACATTATTGGTAGGTTTCTTATCCCCCTTACCCTTATTTCATTTTTTCTTCTTCCCGCCGGGTTGTTGGTTGGCCTTTGGTTTTGTCGATTGTACGCTGTGTACATCCGACATTTGGGTAGGGGGAGCAACCAAACCTGTGGTCTAGCTGGCTATTGTTTGTTGTATCGACAATTGTTGCAATTATTTTGATAGTGGATCAGTGGTCTTAGCTTGTGTTGAACCGACAATACCATCGGCATGTGGTCCGACTCTCTATCTATTTTTGTTAAGAATTGACCTAGGTGCATCTGGAAAGATTTTATAAAGTAGGCCAGATTGCGAGTAAATCAACTCAAGCTGTTGAGCTCTCATTATCGCATCTTCTTCAAAAAAGAATCTTGACGTCGCTACATCTTTGGATAACCGAGGTAACAAATACGTAAGGAACCACTCCAGCAAAAATTCTGGTGAGACTAGTACTTTTATCAAACTCTTCCGGCGTCTCCATTCTCGAATGTGATTGGAGATATGGACCGCCTTGGTTTGCTCAAAGTTCACCAGCAATTCGGTGCTGGCATTGTATCTTACAGGTAAGTGGAAATGGTTTAAGAAAGCCATTGTCAATTTGCTGAAGGAAGAGTATCTTGAGCGTTCGAGCTCAATGTACCATTTCGCAGCACTCCCTATGAGAGTGCATTGAAACAAACATAACTGGATGGAGTCATCTTTCAATGAATTAGACGAGCACCAGAGATGAAAAGTAGTCACATGATCGCCTGGATATTCGTTAGGTTTGGATTCGAACTTGGGAATGTCTGAAGGCAACTTGGTCGGCATAGGAGGCCAACGTGGATCGTGACAGATGGGGTCATTCAACAACCTCGTTAAGTCAGGAAAATGTAAATTTGCCAGGAACAGTAGTTTGGGCTGCTAATTATGACCATGGAAAAAGGGAACTGGATTTTGACTGGCACTAGGTTGCCAGCAAAAGTTTGGTTGTTGGCCAGGATTCTGGTAAAAACCTAGTCCAAGACCAGCATACGGATTTTGCGCTTGTTGAGGCATCATCGACTGACTTTCGTAGAAGGACAAAGGAGGTTGGGCTTGCATTAAGGTCCAAGGATTTTGAGAGGGTATTCCCCCTGTCGACCCGATGGACATAGGTGTTGACCTTGTCCGGGGTTCCAATGTATTTGGAAAGGGTTGCCCCCTGTCAGCATCCATGACGAGGAAGTTGATCCTTACCAAGGATTCCAAGGTCCTTGGGGGGGAGAGATTCTTGGGTTTGCCCCCTGTGCAGGAATAGTATCTTGCATAGGATTCGGTTGTCCATAACCGAGGTTACCTCCGGTGGGGAAAGCAACGGACGAGAAATCATTGTTAGAAAACGCACCGAACAAAGAGAATGGTGTTGAACCTACCGGTTGACTATTAGAAGGCAGTCCTTGACTACTCACGCCATACGAACCATAGTTCATGCTTGGCCCAACGGATTGTTGGTGAGCACTGCCGAGTGTAGGGAATGAATGAGGTATATGACCCCCTCCGTAAGGGAAAGCATTATAAGGAGTTGGAATTCCCCCCGTGGATCCTTGCAGAGGAGTATTTGAACTCCCTACCCCTAGACTTAGAGTTGGTTGAGTGGAGTGAAAAAAGACAACATTTGGATCGAAGCTAGGCATTTTGTATGTGAACGGAGGGCTTGTCGCACTCTGATACAACGGAGCAGTGATCGCCACCAAATATGGGAGTGGACCATTGCCCAAAGTAGAGGCAGTCGAGACCATAGTGGCCTAGAGTAGTGTCTGTTGGTTAGGAGGTGGAACACCCCCAGTTGTGACAGTCGTAGAGGGAATATGAGAATTCCTTGAATAAGTTGTGGGATTTGGTTCCATCTCTATTTGGGATACTTCCAAACGCTCATAAGGATAGACCTGTACGATAACATGCGTCGAAAGATCTGTAATCGAAGGTTTGTTAGGACCAAGATCTTGCGCTCCAAGGTCAGTAATGGTTGGTTCCTCTGGGATGAGATGTTCTTCTCTTGAAAGTGGGTTGGACACAGTTCCCCGTGGCCCAGTTTCTTCAAACAACCCTTGATGGTCTAGCTTCCACCTTAGTGGTTGTGGGGGTGGCTCTAGATCGACCAGTGGTAGGCCAAGAAGCCTTCTCGACCGACGGAGCTCCTGATCCTCCACTGTGTGAGAAGATCAGAGAGACACTAAAGCCTTTCTAACCGATTGAGAAACAAACACACTCTATGAAAAAATTTCTATGAGATAAAACAGGCAGTCACTAGCTAGTTGGAAGAACGGTTATATCAACCAACACTAGAGAAACTTACCGGTGCAAGTGAAACTTGAATACGGAAGCACTCTCTGGGTATACTCTACAAAGTGTGGCCTGATCTCTGTCCTAGGTACCGTGGTATATCCCTACAGTCACCTGTGTAAGTCACTAGAATGATAGGCAACTAGGTTGCTATCTCACGAAAAGTTGCCAGGCGGGTACTATCGATGGTCAGGTGGACCACAATGAGCAGGGTATCAAGCCCGAAACCTATCCAGGGTATCGAGAGAAATTTTTCCAAAAGACAACTGAGGACCTTGAATGGATTCGAGACCCACGAAGCTCTGTGGCAAGTGCTAACAATGGAATCCCATGACAAGTCCTCTATATGCATTCCCCACTACGCTTGGTCCGGTTTTGGAGGGGTTATCTCTGCTACCTTTCCACATGCGACCTCGTGTTTATCCCCTGTGTTAGAGGGGGGTCCCAGAAAATTTTCATGGTAATTGGGCTTTGAACACTCCCTAGCTCAGACTCTTATGTTTGTGTTTGGCAGCCTTGAAGAGTTTCCTCTCCAACCTAAATCAAGGCTCTAGTCCTAGACTTGTTGTTGTACCCTACAAAACATAAAGTCTAAAAGATTGTATTTAAATGTTTATTTTAGTGGATGTTTTTAAAGTCATAGGAGATGATAATGAAACCAATGATGTTTTATAGTGATGAAAAGAAGAACATGCAAAGTGCTTAAAACAAAACTACTTCTTCAAAAAGAATTTACTTTAACCAACTTTTCAAAATTTCTTTCTAAGATCTTTTGATAGAAAACTGAAAACAGGCTTTCACTCGACTACGAGCTACTTATTGTCCTAAGTCAATCAGCCAAGAACTTATGAAAATGAACTTTTTCCTGATAATCTATGCAAACACTTGACTACTTAACCAAACAAAGAAAAAAACTATTTATTTTTTTTGTGCCTCAAAAACAAGAAAAACTAAAGCTGGAAGCTTTCTCTTTTTCCGAAGCAAAAATGGTAAAAAAAGGTAAGACAAGACAAGGACAAGAAAATTTTCTGGCCAACCACTGACCGTGGGGAGATACTGACAACCAAGAAGGCAGATCAGACTGACTCACTATCTCATAAAAAAACCAAACTAAGAAATAGAACAAGACTTCGAATGAAAAAGCAAGCCATAATAGAGTCCAAACCTAGGCTAAACTGCTATGACAGAGACCACATTCAAACAAGAAATACCCTGGAAAGTAAAAAAATGATAAGGAGGAGGATGACTGCCTCCAAAAACTTTTTTGGATAGGTACGGGACTATCTCTTCAACAGCTAGCATGCATACGTGGGTTGTAGAAGGGCAAGGCGTGTTTGCACACAGGCAGGCCCACTGTCGGTCGTGTGTGCCTCTGAAAACCTTCAAAAAAAGGAAGAAAAGAAGAAGCTAAGCTTCAACATAGGATACTGACATTGAACGCCATCACCCCTTAAAGGTAAAAAGAAACTTACTTTGACGCAAAGAGGCAAGAAAAATATAGTGAAACAGAGCTAATCCTGAGGTTTTTACCTGACTATGGACTGTTCAATCAGAGACCTAGAAGGACCCAGAAGATCCCTGAGAAGGATCACGTATGAAAGGGAAAGGATGACTGCCTCTTCCTGAGAAGGATTTCCTAGGTTCTCAGACACGCGTGTTGTCCCACTACAGGGCGCGTATGCCTCTTAAGATTCTCAAAAATAGAAAATAAATACTCTGGTAAGTAGAGGAAGGAAGACTGGTATTGAGAACCAAAACCCATGAACACTCAGACTTATTGCAGAAACTCAAAAAAGGCAGTAAAACCAATTTCAAAATACCCAATAAAAATCCCCAAAGAACCCTACAGAGTTCCTAGTGGAGTCGCCAATTCTGAAGTGAGCGGGAAATCCCGGTTACGGACTTATCATTTAATGGATTTAATCATGCATGCAAAAAATGACCATTTAAAGGCCTCTACTTTTTCCTATTATCCCAACACAAAACCCCACATTCATGCAATATAAAGGTGCAAACAAGATTAGGTAACTCTACCTTAAATCCTTCGTTTGATGTTGATCCCTTCGCTTTCACTCACTCCTTGATTGCAAGCCTCCTCCCAAAGATGACATGAATTCACACATGGACAAACAGAGAGTTGCAAACATGCATTTTATATACTAATTGTTGGGTTAGATGTGACAATATCATAAAAAAAATAAAAAAAATTGAACACATGATATGGTGGGACGAAAAAAGTATTCATTTTTGTGTTAATCTTCATAAGAGTAAACTTACAATATGTGGCTGGCACTGCTCCTTGAACCTGGTCCTGGGCTCCTCTTCACAATGCACCAACTACTCAACCTCACAATACACTTGCAGGAAAATGGGGCAAAGGGGGGATAAATTTGGGCGGAGTTTCTATGCTCTTCTTCTTCTTTTTTTAATGGGACCCCTACCCCTTCTTTTATAGGTAGTTATCCAGTTGAATGACTTGCCATAGGTAGTCAAACAGTTTTAGCAATTTCACGAAACTCTGTTTCCCGTCTACAACTTTCCATTTTTTGTGCTTTTGTCATTATACGCGGTCTGTAGAAGGCCTACATGTGTATGCATGAGTGCACACACGGGCTGTAGAAGGCCAGGGCACGTATGGCTCAAAAAGAGGTCTTTTTAGAAGAGCTTGGCTCAAGAAATTAGCAACTAGTAGGGCCAGAGGCCAGGTATGCAGGCTGGGTGAAAATTAGGTTTATAACACCCACCAAGATGATCAAGGGGAAAGGATTGGCCAAATTTCTATCAGAATCAAACTGCAAGGTGCCAAAGTTGCATCAAATCTTCACCCAATCAGATGTGTCCATCATACAGTCTGGACAAGACAACTTACAGGTATTTGAAAAATATTCCTCTTCACCTTGCTATAAAAAAATCATCTATTTTCTACAGCATTTTGAATGTCCACCAGATGTGAACAATACAAAGGCTAGGTCTCTCAAGTTGAAACACATCAAATTCTGCATTTCAAACCAAAGCTTGTATTGGAGGGATCCTGCTAGAATTCTGTTAAAATTCCTTGATGAAAATGAAGCTAAACATGTCACAGCAAAAATGCACAGAGGAGTGTGTGGTGGGAACCAACATTGGAAGGCCACAATGCTCAATATCATGAGGGGAGGATACTACTTACCCACCCTTTTCTCTAATGTGTTTTCCACTGTTAGAGCCTACAATGAATATCAAATTTTTTCAGGGAAACAAAAGTTACTATCATTTCCCCTGAAACCTATCAAAACCAGTAGTTTGTTTCAGCAATGGGGGTTAGACTTCATAGGATAAATAAATCCACCCTCCAGTGGTCAACACAAGTGTATTCTCACTGACAACAACTACTTCACCAAATGGATTGAGGTTGTGCCCACCAGAAATTTCATTGACAAGGTAATCATGAATTTCCTGGAAACTAATATTTTTTCCAGATTTGGTTGCCCCAGTAAGCTTGTAACAGAAAATGCCCAAGCATTCAAGTCCAAATCCATGATTGAATTTTGTGGCAGTCAAAACATTTCCTTGACACATTCCACACCCTATTACCCTCAGGGAAATGGCATGGCAGAATCATCAAACACAACTCTCATAAGGATCATTAAAAAGTTGTTGACTGAAAAGAAGAAATCCTGGGACTCTAAACTCAAATATGCCTTATGGGCTGATAGGATCAACACTAAGAAGTCTCTAGGAACCTCACCATTCCATATTGTTTATGGAATAAACGTTGTTTTTCCTACTCAGCTCGGTATACCAGTCCTGAAATTCTTGCAGGAGGATATTGAGGAGACCAAATACATCCAACGGAGGATATTCTGTATTATAGAAGTTTAGCAGAGAAGGGATGCACTTGATAAGAGAACAGAGGCATACTAGAGCAAGATCAAATCGGCCTTTGATAAGAAAACCAAGAAGGAGATTTTTCAGGAAGGTGACCTGGTTTTGAGGTGGGATGCCAGAAGGGATGACAATTCCAAGCACGGTAAATTTGACAACCTCTGGTTTGGCCCTTTTAAGGTGATTGAAGTTATGGACAACAACACGTTCATCATGCACAATCTAGATGATACAAAGATCTTTGGAGGCCTAGTAAATGGGTGCTTCCTGAAACAATATTTTGTTTGAGGATGGGGGAAGGTCCCTCTTGTACCATAGATGATTTCCTTTATTTTTTCTTTTGATTAGTTAGTTGTGTATGAATAAAGACTCCATAGCCCAACAAGGCACTGGGGTGTAGTTTTAGTTTTTTTTTTCCAATAAAATGCATGGCTGAGGGACAGTAACAGATACGCAAGGTTGATAGACAAAAATGAGGGTAAGTGATGAAAGTTAAGAGAATTTATCTAATCTCAAGGCACTGATCTATAGTTCTTATCACCTCACAGGGATGATCTATCCCCAATTGGAGCCAATGCTGTAACCTAGGTCTACATCCCCTGTGTCTCCTCTCTTTTTCCCTATGCCTTCATCAATTTTTTCTTTTTTCTGATCGTTAAGTCAGTTTCCCACTACTGAGTGTCTTGGCCCTTATTCATTTTTGAGTCTTCATGCATTTATGTTTCTGTTTTTATGAAAGGATAAAATACATGTCATATTTGTTTCAGAATGCTTTTCATCACGTGCACCATTGATTGAGCTCACCGTAGGTCTACCAAGCCTTTTCTATGTACAGGAAATGCCCATGCACATGATGTAGCAACCCAAAAGAACAAATTTCGGGCTCAGACTGTGGGAACATATAGGTAAATTTTCAATGGTAAATATCCACCAAGAAAATCATAGATCAACAACTCTCGTCCATTCAGGTTCCATAATCGCGCGGGTTTTAATATCAAGTTCGAAGTATTGAGTTCCCAAAGACCCGAAGCCTCCGAAGAGCCAAAGTCTCGAGAACATGACACGTCGCTTCGACGATTTTCCTTCAGGAGATTTTTCACGCTTCACATTTGAAACTCCCGAAGCCTAGATTTCCGAAGAGAATCTGGACCGTTCATCGGTCATGACATGCGGCAGTAGATCATTCATTACGGGGATTTTCCTCCGGGAAGTTTTCAGGTTTCACATTTGAAACTCCCGAAGCCCATATTTTTGAAGAGAATCTGGACCGTTCGTCGGTCACGACACACGACATCAGATCATTCTCTTTGGGGATTTTCCTCCAAGATATTTTTAGGTTTCACATTCGAAAGTCTCGAAGAACCAAATACCCGAAGTCCTGAAGTAAATATATACCATCCATTACACAGGACACATGGCGACAGATCAATTAGTTTGGCGATTTTCCTCTGGGAAGTTTCGAAGCACTAACATTTGATACTCCTGAATCTCGAAGTGTCGAAGCACGTGGCAACCATCAGTTGAGACATGTGGCACACTCATGAGGCAGGACACGTGGCATTCATCTCAGGTCATTTGGTTGTGTCATTCACCAATTTCTATGTGACATGTGTCACCATTCTTTCCAAGACACCTCATCAGCTGTGAAATCATATGACATCAGACTGCCACGTCACTTCGACGATTTTCCTTTGGGAGATCTTCATGCTTGACATTTGAAACTCCCGAAGACCAGAAGTCTGAAGTGAATCTGGACCATTGATCCCAGGTCAATGAGAATCGTCTATCCTTGCAGCAGGTAAATGTCACCCAGATCTCAGATCATAACTAGATCGACGATTATAGTTCATTGCGGGGATGCAAACTGCCCGGACATTAATTTTCCAGAGAGGTCCCGCAATTTAAACCATGGTTTTTTTGGAAGGGTACATGGCAGCGTGTGGGGGTTTTCGGGCCCAAAGGAGGCCTAGATCCCAACCACCCTCAATAGCTCCCACAATCACATGCTTGAATGACATTAGATCACTGCATCACCTCATAGGTCATCTCCCCTCATCCCACTCACTACTCTCGCCTTTCTCCACCTGTTCTCCACTCACTTCCCAACCTGCTCACACCTCCTCTCACTATGCCATCTCTCTTCAAACGTCATCTACCTGCGTCCATTCATCCCGTCTCCCGGTTGGATGCTCATCTACACATATCCCCTCATGTCCGATGGGCCAACAACCATTCTAGTGAAACCATTTCACAGGTACATATGGAAGCTGACGGGGTCAGTACAGAGTGCACTTGGCTTCCGAAAGATCAGGAATAGACAGGAAGTTAAGTCTCAGTCATAGTTCGACATAGATTAGTTCCAGAAACACTTCAGCAAACTCCACTCATGCAGCTAGTTATCTCCAGTGTCCTGCAACAACTCGCAAACACGCCGTCGTTCAACACAGAGCTCTGCTTTGTCACTCCAAGGCCTCTTTTCGTCCCCCTAGTTCCTCCAACACATGCATCAATTCTGTCGTAGAGATAGTAGTAGTTTTATTTGATTTAGTATAGAATTTTCCTATATTAGATGCAAGAGTGGTATTCTGTGTGCAATAAGAACCACTCTTGTTGATTAAGTCCAGTTTCTTAGTGAAGTTAATATTTTTTTTCACGAACAGTTCCCTAGATCGAGGTCTCAATCCCCTAAGGATGAGAGCCTCTGCAACTCTTTTAAATAGGGAGTTTTTGGATATTGTAAAGGTCATATTTTTTGAGAAAAGAATAGCAATACAATAGACTGGTTGGACCCATTTTATGCACGGATTAAATCTCTCTACTTGGTGAACATACTTTTGATGACAGTGTTTCGTTCAACTCTTCATGTGTTTTCATTCTTATCTTGAATACAATTTTTTATTTTTGCAACGTACATCTCATTTCCTTTCAGCTATTGTGTGACTTATTTTTACTGATATGCAACCTGTCAAACAACTAATTCTTTGGTGAATATTTGTTTTCTGCAACTTGTGGGAGTTATTGTGTTTTGATACATGTTTGATATCTTGAAATGATATTATAAGTATTGAACTTATTGCAGCAGATTATTCATTGAGAAGTTTGTTGTTTCTCTCTGTTTTCTATTATTTCACCAATCTTTCATTAGTGTGCCATCAACCAAGGAGGTCCCTCATCCATATCATTATGCCAACCCAACCTTGCCTTTGTCTTGATAGAATAACCCTTTGACCAACCAACAAAAAGTTAAAATAAGCAATCATTCTAAACTGATAGGTGGCGTAGCTTTTCCCTTTAGCAGTCAGGTGCAGACCTTAGGACCAACATCACCCAGAACATTGTGCCTTTATTGTAGGATATGGCACATGTGATGAAAATCATTGAGTCACCCAGTGGATTGACACATTTAGATACTAGATCTCACATATTGTGTACCTTGGAAGGCGGACATACGGGATTGATTTTAAAAAATATGTTCATGATGACACACTTATGGGAAGGAATCCCATACTCTTGGTAGTGCACATGATGAACCTCATTATTGTCCACTCTAAAGGCTCATCTTTGGAACATTTTTCCACCTTAAAATGACTTAATGTCTTCTTTTGACCATATTTAATAGGCAATCATGGGTATTTTGTATATTGCTTAATGGGTGTATGATTGAGCTGGATTTTTGTGTATAATATACCTTTTTTGCACTAATGTTTTTGGAAAAATACATGTGTTCCACCATCCAGGTCGAACTACAGGAGTCAAGGGAACCAACCTCCTAGAAACAAGGGATTTGTCTCCTTGAATGAGTTTCCAACCAAAGATAAAGGGAAATGGTCTATACCTACCTCCAAGAGCGCTCCTTGTGCATTTATGACCACTTCTAATCAACAACAATTCGAATATATAGATGTAAAGGGATGATATCCCTCATTTATTCATTTCTCTCCTTGATTTAGGAAGGGATGTCAAAATCTCTAGCTATATACAGGCCTCTAGTATAAGAGAGGGATATAGAGAATGTTGGATAAGTACTGTGTGGAGATTATGTGAAGAATTGTACCGAGAACTTAGAGCTTTCCTTCTCTTGATGTATTATTGATATTTATAAAATAAATATGGTTATGCTTTCAGTCTAATAAATTTTATTTTAGGCTCCTTATGATTCTTGGGTAGGGCCCATCCAAGAGGGCTCAAGGACCCTGCTACTATTTCTATAGTTTTTATGCATATTATTTAGTGCCTATATAGTATTTCTTTCTCTCTTAAAGTTTGATATTGATTTGCATGATCAATTTTAGTTTTTCTTAGATTATCACTAATTGGATAGTTGCAACAACATGTTGTAGAAATTTTTAATAACCTTGTGGATCACTCTTAAGTGCCTCCCAAGGCCAAGATGTTGAAATTACTAAGACAACTGAGATGGGGGGTGAATCAATTGTTACTGTGCTTAAACAATATTAAGTCTATTAAACCATTTTTAATCTTTCATCAAGTGACCATCAATATTATACATCATATGAACAACATAAATAATGAGCATCAATCACACATAAGATATACACAGAGACAAATTTTCATGAGGAAACCCATAAAGGGAGAAAACCTCTTCTTCTTTGAAATGATAGGCAGTCTTTTAAGTTATGTACATCATCTATGTTTGAGCACCAACTCAAAGTGAGGCTACTACCTCTGTTTTACCAACTCCAACTTGTTGAGAGCGCCAACTCTCTGGTTTCTCTAGCACCCACTAGAAGGAAGCACCAACTCCCTAAATATTCCAGCACCAACTGGATTTATACAAGCACCAACTTGTATACAGAAAACTCTGTGTTTTCCTGAGCACCACCCTTCCTCCTTGATTATGCATAATTGATTGACAAACAAACAATATAGGTATTTCAATTCTTACCCCTTCTTCATTGTTCTGCAATTCTTCTCTGATTCAAAAATTGTTTTGTAGTTCTGCTCTGCTACATGCTATTCTGCTATTCTGCTCTTGCTTCTGTCTGTTCAGCGACTGTTACTCATCTCTGAGTTTTATCTCATGCTCTTCATTCTTTCATTTTACCCTTCTTATAGTTCATCTCATTGTTTCGGTTAGAACAACCAACCTTACATAGTCACTGCATCTCACCTTTTATACTCATCAGCCTCATCAGTTACACCTCGAATCTCCTTGGGAAAAGACAAAAACTTCTCAGCAACTGTATCACCAACCGATCAAGAACCATGATTTGATTTTCTAACTGAATTGTAACTAAACTTATTAATCATGAAAATAAATGATGACCCTTCGATCATATTCCTGATTAACCTGCACCGTTGGATTACCAATGATGGATCTCGCGCCTACTTCATATGATCACTGGCTGTGACCACGGGCCTAATCAGAATGCCTTTCGCATTTCGCATTTTGGCAATCCATAGGTAAAGAGTCTTGACTCTTCATGTTGCGATCTTCGAAAAGGGGCTTAGATTCGCTCTCACATGACCACTGGACAATGACCACATGCTGCGACAAAAGGTGCTTCGCGATTTTTTCATTTCAACATTCTTGTCGTGAGTGTCCTTGACACCTCCAACTCCCGATATCTGAAAATCTGAAATGGAGTCAGATCAACGGTCCACAATCTTGATGATTTGACAGTCCAAATATTTTCATGATCTCGCATATTGCGAGTTCCTACCGTGAGTTGCTTCCTTGACTCCTCCAACTCCCGACATCCGAAAATCCGAAATGGAGTCAAATCAACGGTCCACAATCTTGATGATTCGACGGTCCAGATATTTTTGTGATCTCACATATCGATATTCCTGTGATGAAGGGCTCGACACTCCAAGTTGTGATCCCCGAAATGGAGCTTAGCAATTAGCTCCTTCCCTTAAGCCTTCGACGATGTGACCTTGTCTATGACCACAGGCCAGACCTTATTGCGATTTCACATATTGCAAGTTGCAAGGTTAGAGCATTTCCTTCCTTTGACTTTCCAGTCAATGAAAAGTTAATCCCTCACCACATGTCCCTCTTGGATCAACGGTCAATATCTTATCACGATTTCGAAACTTCACGGGCCTTCGTCATGCCTGATCAACGGTCCATGATCTCCCTTTGATCAACAACTCAGATTAAGTCGTGGTTTCACATTTCATTATTTCATGGGATAGAGCACCTCCTTTCTTTGACTTTCCAGTCAGCAAAATGCCAATCGCTCGCCATGTTCCCTCTGCATCCAACGTTCCAAAACATACCTCGATCCAAAGGTCCAGATCAATTCTCGTGATTTCGCATATTGCAAGTTCCCACACCATGTTCCATTAACTCATCCAATGTGCAGGTCAGCAAAATTCTAGTCACCTGCCACGTGTCCTTATTGAAGATGGACGATCCTCTTGCTTTCGAGATTTTGTAGGCCTGCTTCATATTTCACGTGAATACTGTGCTCCTTCTTATAGATCTAATGATGTTCGGTCTTCGTCCTCAGATCTGACGCCTGATATCTATTTTCTTCTACTATGTGCTCCTCCTATATGAATTCAAATCTGATGGTCATCGGGAATTCTGAATGGGATCCAACAATCACTGTTTCTCTTCACTGTTGATCTTGCCATTGTCACGCCATTATCGTTGCTCTACTGATCATGCTGATATTCACCATCAATGACATCGACATCAATGACAAACACGCATACTCTGCCTCTGTCTGAAAACATGCCAACACAAGAACCTTAGATTCACTTCATTTATTTATAGTCTATATTTTTCCATGCTTTTAAAATACTTGAACTACCTTTTTAGACTCCATTTTTCTTCCTGTAGAAACTGTACAGTTCCTGTAGAAATCTCCTATAGGTCTATTTTAGCTTCATATTTTGACTTAGCTTAATCTTCTTTTCCTGAAAGCATCAATAAACAATAAAATGACATTTTTATTGATATTGATCAAAGGGTTATCTTGCTTTATTCATGCATTAGTGTAATTACTTCCATTACAATTTTCTGTCATAGTTTAAGAGCTTTATTTCTATTACAGTTTTTCTATCATAGTTTAGATTGTATTGAGATTTTTTCTTTAGTTTAACTTTCTTGATTCAATTGTCTTTAATGCAATTAGAATAATTCCTTTTCATGCAATCTAGATTAGTTTTACATTCAATTTGGTGTGTTTCCTTCAAGCAATTAGTTTAGAGTTGTTTTCTATCACTTGATTTTCCTGCACATTTTTAGTCTTTGATCAGTTGAAAACCTTTTATACTGACAATTTCATACTACACATATAGTTCATAACACCTCATAACAACTCCATCATGACAAACCCTATCCCTAGGTGACGTTAAGCGTCAAGAAGTGACGTTTTACCCATCCTAGGAAAGTCGTTTGGCATGTGAGGTCTTGGTCATGTCTTCCAAGGTGTCTTCTAGGCCTCCAAAGGCAAGTCATCATGATCCAACATGTGGGCCCTTGGCATCCAACATGTGGGATTCAATCCCCATGGAATCCCAAGCTAGGCGTATTCCTCCAAAATTGTCCACGAAACGAGGTCCTGCAAAACAAATAGGAATTCCCTCCAAGGATCTCAAGTCAAAATATCATGGAAAGTGAAAACCACATCTAATAAAAAAGGAAACTAAAAATGTGCACCAAAACTACCTCATCAAATTAAAAAAATTCTACAAGACCCTATACAATTGACCAAGTTTAGGTATGGGAGGGGGGTGTCATAAAATTCCTATTGGGTAGACCAAAACCCTCAAGTAGGGGATGCTCACAAGGGTTCCCCTTTAAGGTTATGTAGTGGATGATGAGGTGGATAGTTCTTTATACTTCATAGGTCAATGAGTTTCATGACATACAAGGGATTGTATTATCTCATTTTATGGGTGCCTTTGTAGGTGGTGTGTTGCACCTTATTCCTCAATGCAACCTTTTTCCAAGACCATTTATTTTCATTTCTTAATTAATCAATGATCCAAACAAATGTGCACTCCCAATAATGAATAGATTATCTTGAGGGGTAGTAACACATTGTCACTTAAAAGAAGAGATCCACAAAGTGAGATAGAGGTAACCATGTAAAGCATTGTAACACACTTGTGTTAGTCTTGTATTCAAGTGGGATATTTATTCTTTGTTTGATATTGTGTAGGTATTCAATTCTTGTAAGAGAATCATTTCATCGTTATCAAACCCTATCTGGGAGAGCATATAGAAGGTTTATATATTAGTCTCTTATCTTTTGCCAGCAACCATCCCCTTGGGAATTGAATCCCTTCTTTCCATGAAATGAGGTACATTCCCTTCTTGGGTCACTAAAGTCAAAGGGCCTAGAAGAGGGAAATATGATGGGAGCGTAATTAGTGTAAAGCAGTAAGTATGCTCGGGAATGGTATGATAATTTCTCAAGGGAACCCCAGTTGCAACCCTTCCCCAAAATTTGTCCACTTACTAGGAAATCTATGATACTCACCAAGATGAAACAAGGTCAAAAGAATAATGACCAAGCAAGAATTATATAATCAAAATCAGCTTAAATACAACATGTTTAAATGCCTCAAATATTAGGGTGATTATCTACCACAATACCTTGTATCGCATGGAGCAAGACCCATGTGTTATCTAGAAGCTAGTTGGTGTGGTGGATGCACTGGCAATGGATCCAAACTATGGTGATAGAGTGGGCTTAGATATGTGCAAGTGGACATTGTTAGTCATTTGGTCTCTTGAAACTCCATATCTACAACTTGAGGGCCTCAAGACATTTTTGAAATCCTATCATTTTTATACTACACATTTTTATCAATCTTTGTTTTTGTGCTAAATGCAAATTCATGTCTAATTCAACTACTGATCTTAATGTATGATATTCAAATTCAATAGGGAGCATGGATTTATTACCATATACTAATTCAAAAGGAGTAATCCCTATGGTAATTTTCCATGTATTGTTGTATGCCCATACTGTTTCTGTGAGCTTCTTCGAACAATATTTCTTGTTCATGCTCATTGTTTTGGTGAGGATGTTTTCTAGCTCTTGGTTTGTGACCTCATCTTTCCCATTTGCTCGAGGATGGTAGGGTGTTGACTCCATGTGGAGGATGTTATTTTACTTCATAATTTATTCAATGATATTTTATGTAAATTGAATGCCTTGATATGTGAATAACCAAACCTTGAGAATATGCCTTCTTGGAAGAATGCATCTACATTTGATTTTGTGGCATCATTTATGGCCCTTACTTCAACCCATTTTTTTAGGTATTTTGTGCACACCAATATGTGTTTATTTTTTTCTAATGGGGGATAAATTGGGCCTATGAAGTCCATTCCTGAATTTTAAAATGGTTCCAATAATACTTGGGGTTGTAAAGGAATGTCATCCCTCCTTTTTAGTTTCCCCGTTCATTGACATTCATCACAATCTAAAGTGTATTGTTGAGGATCTCTATGTAGGGTTGGCCAATAATATTCAACTTCTAATATCTTATAAGTTGTCCTCTTGGATGCATGATGATCTCCACGTGGTTCATCATGAAAAACAAACATGATATCATGCATCTTATATTCTCTTATGAATCTCCTCAAAATATGGTCTAGGCAAATTTTGAACAAATAGCCTGCAACCAAGGTGTAGGCTGAACTTTTCTGTAAAATCTTGCATCTCTCCCTATAGGAGAAATGTTGAGGGAAATTTCTTGTTGTTCGATAATTTTCTATATCAAAAAACCAAGGGGTTTGTGTTTATATGGAAAATAGGTTCTCATCTAGAAACCATTCATCGATCATGCCTTCTTCATTAGCGCTAGTCAACCTGAATAAAAAATAAGCAACTACATTTTGCTTGCCAATCTTATCAAGAATTGTTATATCTAATTGTTGTAATAACATAAACCATCTAATCATCCTACCATTAATGTCAAATTTATTCATCAAGTATCTAATGGCATCATGATCTATATGTACAAAAACTTTATACCTTGTAACATAATGTCTGAATTTATTTAGAGCATGAAAAATTGCTAAAATCTCCTTCTCTGTAACAGTATAGTTGATCTTTGTACCATCCATACTTTTAATTATGAAATATATTGCATAGGGTTTATTGTCTTCATTTTTTCCTAAGACTTCTCATACATCCTTGTCTGATGCATCAATGTGAATGTGAAATGGAAGGGCCCAATTGGGACCTTGTAATACAAGAGCGGTTGAGAGTTTTTCTTTTATTGTCTCAAAATCTTGTTGGAAGTTCAGGGTCCAACAATAATATAAATATTTTGATAGTAAGGTAAAGAGAGGAGAGGATATATTATTGAAATCATTGATGAGCCTTCTATAGTATCCTGCATGTCCAAGAAAGCTTCTTACATCTTTGGGTTTCAAAGGGGTAGGAGGTAAAGTGATGATTTTTGTCTTATCTTTTTCTACTGAAATCCCTCTGGAGGGAAGATAATGTAATAAAATAATCCCTTCATTCATCATCATATTACATTTTTCATTACTAAGGGATAGATTCATTTCTCTACATGTTTGGATAACCTTATCTAGATTTACAAGGCTTCATAAAACGAATTTCCATAAGGGGTAAAGTCATCCATATACATCTCAAATTTATCATGGATGAGTTCTAGAAAGATGTTAAGAATTGATATTTTAAAAGTGGTTGGGGCACTACATAGACAAAAAGGTAATACTTTGTGTGCAAATGTACCCCAGCGGAAAGTGAAGGTGGTCTTGTTTTGATCCTCGGGACTAATCTGAATCTGGTTTTATCCACTAAAACCATCCATAAAGGAAAAGTATTGCTTCCCAGCTAAGACATCCAATACTTGGTCAATAAAAGGTAGGGGGGAATTGTCCTTTCTAGTGGGCTTGTTTAACTCCCTATATTCCACACATATCCTCCACTTCCCTTTCTTCTTTGGGACAATAACTAGAGGAGAGACCCATTCATTGTATGAAATAAGATATATGAATCCGACATCAAACAACTTTTGGAGTTCATGTTTAAGTATGTCTTTCATTGTAGGGTTCATCCTTCTTTGGGGTTTCCTAATAGGTTTGCAGTCCTCCTTGATGTAAATATGGTGAGTACAAATAGAAGGATGGATGCCTTTCATGTCTTTATAATCCCATTCAAAAGATTCAATATTTCTTTTCATCACATCAAACAATTTTTGTTCCTACTGAACAGTGAGTTCATTGTTGATTTTGAGTTTTTTTTTAGGGTTGATCTCTATGGTTTTGACAGTTGTATCTTCTATCTCAACAATAAAAAAATATTTCCATAATTCAGTGTCATTTTCTGCAGAAATTGTAGATCTATGATCATCATTTATCCCTTCTTTTTTCACGTCACCTGGATATTCATTTTGAAAAAAAAAATCAAGGAAAGTGTCCTCATCAATTGTATTATCAACCAAGGAAGTGTGAATTGTGTAGACGGGGTAGGAATTTGTTTGTGTCAAGTCCTCTTCATCTTCTACCCACATAGGAAGATTCTATGTCATCAAAGGTTGTGAAGGAGGATAAAGAGCTATTTGTTTTTTGGAAAATCCATCAACTATGGTAATATTTCCTACTCTACAGCCAATGTATGCATTTGTTGTGTCCATCCAAGGTCTTCCCAAAATGAGAGGATATCCATTGGATTGACACATGGGTTGAAGGAATAGGAAGTCACTAGGGTACTCCCAAGAATCAATGGAGATGATGATATCTTCCAACATTCCTTCAAGTTTGACTGTAGATCTATCTTCTAGCTATAGGACAGTCGATGTATTTCTCAAAAATATCTAAAGGTTGATTGGGTGTTAAACCTACACATTTTTAGCTTCGAGTGGGTTTGTACAAAATTTACTAAAGACATCAAGACATTTTTAGCTTGCATTTTTGAAATCCTACTTCGATCTATATACTGTAGTACAAACTATATGTGGGGCTCAATACATTTTTTAAGCGAGTGGGTGTTAAACCTATCATCGCAATCCTTTATATGCTCCCCTGACTTTCTTTGCAACTATGGACTTGACTATACAAGGATTGATAATCTCTCTTCTTTCAAAATATTTCAGTGAAAATATTTTTAAAGAAGTCCCAATTTGTGATTGTTCATGGGGAAATACTATCAAACCAATCCTTGGCCCTTCCAACAAAAGAGTAATCACATATCTTCATAGGATATCCTCCTGTTGGTCATAAGACTCTAGATTGTGTAGGAAAAAATATAAGTTCTCCTCAGGTGTAGTGGGATCTTCTCCTGAAAATATGGGGAGCCACTCCTTGAAGTCCTTTGGGAGTTTATGAGGAGATCCAGGGATCTTTGTTATGTCCAATGGTTTTTTCACCTCTTTGAACTAATTGGTGGGGGTGGGGGGGAATATAGAGTAAAACATAATATATTTTACTCTATATTCCCCCCCACCCCGTCTATTATGTTTTACTCTATATTCCCCCCCACCCCCACCCCCACCCTCATGAGGGTGGGGGTGATATGTTTTACTCTATATTCCCCCCACCCCCACCTATTATGTTTTAGTCTATATTCCCCCCCCACCCCCACCCTCATGGTCGATGTAATAGAATCTTAATTTGCGGAATATTCTCCAACCACGTGAAATTGAGCTATGAATGAATGAATCAAACCATTATTAAATGTGAATCTCACTGCAAGTTCCATGTATCATTTAAAAATGTGGGTATGTGTGAGAGCGGAGGCGTGGAGGTGGTAGGTGAGGATGGAGGGCTAGGAGAAGTAGATGGAAAATTATGCAAAATGGGAGGGGTTGGAGGACTAGACCTTTTGGGTGAGGCCTTATAACCTTTGGAAGTTTTTTGGGGGGTCAGGTTACGCTGCTTTTGTACCATGGTGGAGTCACCAAACAAGCATTAGGAAAATATTTATTGAAAAATGTGGAAAGGGAACGTTCCTTGGGTGGAGTTTCCAGGCAAGTTAAGGGATAAAGGATTCAGGATAGCTTGCCAAAGTGTCCTTAGGGTTCCGAAGAGGATTCAAAATCCTCCTTGGAAACGAAGCCAAATTGTTATCTCACATGTTGTAGGTTGGGAAAATCCTGAACCAACCACCAATTACTGATAACTAGGAGGGAACCTACCCACTGTCACATTAGGAAGGTGTCCCCGTCACTTTATAGGTGAGGTAATCACCTCAAGGGGGGAATCTCAGTGACCTTAGGGGAAAATGAGACAAAAAGGGATAAGTAGGAGTGGATTTCCCTAGAGGTCAACTCTATATGATAGGAAGAGATTGGAAAGAGGTCTTGGGGAAGTTCAAGGATGCAAAATGAGTTGAGAGATTTGTCGATAGTGAAGTACCTTCCTGAGACATAAGAAAACCAATTATATGATGCAATATAATCAATTGGACAATCAAGTTAATATTTTTATCCCTAATAGCAGTTGTTAGTAAAAATATATATCAACAATGAAATGATACAATAAGATGCTAAACAAGTTCTAGAAATCAAGTGAAAGATGGAAGAGATAGACTAGCTAAACACTAGTGAAACTCAATATTCAAAGACCATGATACTAGCATGAAAAGGTAAGGTTGTTGTAAACAATTTCTAATGATCAGCCTTATGTTTGTAACAAAAAACTTATTACAGAAAGAAAATCAGCCACTAAAACTCCACCCAAATTTTCCAAAAAGTGTGCTAGACCAAGTAGTATAAGTGTGCAAACTTTGGGCAATTTTCAGCGGTTGATTAGAGAGTTATTGAAGAAATTAGATTAGGGTTTTTGCAAACCTAATGGCTGAATATGTAATTTTGTAAAAGAAACAATGACTACCCTTAGGAGGGGATGCCCTAGTGGCTGAACGATGCTCTAAGTGTTAGCACCATGATTTTCATGGCTAAGGTTAGAGGTTTGTCAACAATTTGCAAAGTCATGCCTGTCAGCACCCATGTTTTTTTTTATGCCAAGAATCATCTAACATCTCCAAGGGCCATTTTCAAAGGGAAGATTATCATTTATTTATTCCCATTTCAATTTGCAACTGCGCGCTGCAAAATTCATTGCGACTGCAAAATTCACTGCGCACCGCGCAAAGGATGTTGTCACGCAGAGGATGTTGTCACGTAGAGAATCTTGTCGTGCAAAGGATGTTGTCACGCAGAGGATGTTGTCGCACAAAGAAGGTTGTCACACATAGGATGTTGTCGCGCAATGGATTTTGTCATGCATAGGATGTTGTCACGCAATGGATTTCGTCGTGCATAGGATGTTGTCGCGCAGTGGATTTCATCGTGCATAGGATTTCATCGCGTAGTGGATTCTGCCGTGCATAGGATGTTGTTGTGCAGTGGATTTCATCGCGCATAGGATTTTTTCATGCAGTGGATTTTGTTGCGCATAGGATGTTGTTGCGCAGTGGATTTTTCCAGCACACAGGCTACAGGTCGCACTGTGCAAATTACTGGTTTAGTGGTCAACTTCAAGATCGATTTCTGACCAACTGGAGAGGAATTTTGAAAATCCCCGAGAGGTTTTTGTCGAGGAAAAACCAAATAATAAAAAACTCTCTCAGATCTTAAAAATGTGTCATGGATTGGGATATTCAAATGAATATTTGAGCCCTATTTTTTGTCTTTCATGGTTTCATGTCCGAGACATGTTTTTGCGACACGTATTCCGACCATATGAATATGAATTTAAAGAAACCGAGAGAGGTTTTTATTTATAATGAGATTAAATACAAAAAAAATCTCTCAATTTATAAAAATATTGTTTTATCAATGAGATAAGATGTCATATTTAATTCATATTTTCCCAGTTTGCTACGCATTCTACTGTGTTTTTTGCTGTAGGTTACTGTTGTGTAGAAGACTTGTTGTGCAGGGATGACAGAGTGTCCAGAAGTGAAAATTATGGCTCATTAAAACCATATGCTCGAATTTGGATCATGATCAATGATTGTAAAGAATATTTCGGTTACGATTATGATTTGGGAAAGTCGAGTATTCTATTTTTAGTGAATCCATTGAAGTTATTGTTCTCTTTCAAAGAAAGTGGATCCATGATTCCAGGAGAGAGTATATCGACCCTAACAGCCAAGGGTGACATTATATTTCTATATAAGGGGATCATTTTTATGTAAACGGGGTTGGTTGGCAATTTGGAGAAAACGACTGTTATTGTATGTAATCTAAGGTTTTGATCGAAATTTAATGCAAAGGTCTTGTGATTTGATGAAAAGATTATAGTTGTGATATTTGGATATGTTGTGTCTCTTTATTTGTGTTTGTTTTTCTTGTTACCTTTTATTTCACATCTTATACTGTCTATTTCAGAATGAATTTTTGAACCTATAGATTTGTTGTACAGCGCCCCTTGTTCACGCCACTTAGACAAAACGTTTTCTTCTAGAGCCAACTCTGAATTCATCCACATCGGCACTCTTGAGTTGCTTCCTGTGTTTTTTCTGCCTCCCCATTTTACGGTTTACACTAAAGGTTGTTGCTCGCCTATCATTTTCCTCTCAAATCTAGTCACTGAGTCATTTGTTTTGTCTCTTCCTCAAATCGACCCCATAGCCAAAGTTTTACTTTTCTACGCAAATATAACCAGAAACCTTTTTACCATCGGTGTTCAATCTAGCCATTGTTTTCAAAGTCATATCATGCGCGGAGACCGCGCCATTTCTGAAAGAGCCCTCTCCATATCTGAAAGGCTAGTTTCGGTTCTCAAAGTTGGTTGAAAAAGTTTCCTTCGTCGTCTGTTTATCAGCCGAATAGATTTACGGAGTGCTAACACTAAGCACAAGGAACAAAACCCAAGTTGCAAAAAATTAATACGGTAAGAAATCACGTTTCCCAATGCAATAGTTTATTTCTCCAATGCAAGAATATAAGATTAATGCCTTTAAAATTGGGTGAATGAGGTCTTTAAATCACAAGTTATATAAAAAACAACCCTTGGGGTGTAAACTCTCTTACTCCCTAGGGTATGCAAACCAAACTTAGGGTAAATCTAGGAGGGTATACACACTCGTATTCCTCCTAGCAACCCTTCCAAAAAAAAGACTTAAAACTTTGACAAAGAGAGGAATAAATTATGGAGAGTGTATCTAGCATACTCCTCCCTAGGGTTTCCACCAAAAATAACCAAAATAAGAAATAAATAAATAGCATATGCATATTTTTCCTTACCTAATCTAATAAAATGAGATATCAAACCTTAGTTACCATGCAACATTCATCCAGGATTCAAGAGAGCAAGCCTTTTTCGGGTGCGCATCACTCCTCCTCATCCATTCACCAAGAGACATTCATCAAGAGACATTCCACAAGAGATAAACACCAATACCACCAAGAGTAGCAAAAATTTCATCCTAATGCTTCTCACAATGGGAGAGTTATGTTATGAAATGAGATCTTATGATCTCTATTTATACAAAATGTCTCCAAAATTGTTTGTCCACATAATATTAGGGTAAACCACAATACTAGGGGTCGGGAACCCTAATATTGACCCTTTTACAAAATAATATTAAATAATTCACTTAAAATTCACTTTTACACAAAAAGAAACCCTAATTCATGGTGACGCCACCCCTTTAGGGGACGTTTTGACACTAGGAGAAAGTCATTGGTGTTGGAAGAGTGTAGTTAAGATTCCAAAAGCCACATGTCAATCATCCAAGTCATTTTCTTCATGGTCAAAGCCTCATTCTCCTTAAAACTTTCTTGTTCCAATGAATGATAACCTCACCGCCAAAGCCTATCCCCCCTAGGTGACGTGATGCCTCTAAAGGTGACATTTTTCCTCTCCTAGTAAAAATGTTTGGCATGTGATATCTAGGTAATGTTGTCCACAATGTCTCCTAGGAATTCGAAGGTATGTCTCTCTCATCCGACATGTGGGCCATTGGCATCCACCTTTGGGATTCAAGCCCCATGGAATCCCAAGATAGGATTTTTCCTCTAAAACTGTCCACCAACTAGGTCCTGTAAAGACAAATAAGAATTACCTCCAAGGATCTCAAGTAAAAATATCATGATAAGTAAATAAATTCAATAAATGAGCCACCTAAGCATGCACATCAAATATTACCTTGTCAAATAATTAATTAATCAAAGACATTTTGCGACTTTCCAAGCTTGGATATGGGAGGGTTGATGAGGTTTCCTATTGGGTAGATCTTACCCTAGGTCAAGGAGTGTTTCCAGGAGATCCCTCTCTAAGACATGTAAATTGGATGAATTGGTTAAGGGTCAACACTCAATGGGCATGGGTTGCATGACATACAAGGGGTTTTAATGTCTCATTCATGGGTTCCTTTGTAGAGGGTGTGTGGCACCTTCATTTGCAATGCCATTTTCCCAAGCCCATTATTTTTTCCATTATTTGTTTCTTTCATAATTTAAGGACAAGTTGAAGGCCATTGTCCTCGCATGGTGTCTAGATAATGATAGTGTCACTCACAAATACCTATAGGAAATGAGAAGGCTAGTGTGTGATGAGACCCCCTTTCTCTCAGCCATGCAACTGAGATCCATTACCCTGGCTTGGTGACTAGATGACAGTAATTTCATACCACTATATATCCATGATCATGATAGGTTGGCTCGTGATTAGACCTCCTATCCTCCAACTAACCCTTTAAGCATTCATAATCATTATTCTTGTGGGTCCCCCTTTTCTTACAGATAAGCATTTCATTGCTTTCTTGGGGTATCCCTAGGCAAATCATATGGAAGGTTTATATATAGGATTTTATATTCTACCCAACAAAAATCCCTTTGGGCCTTCAACCCCTTCTTCCCATAGAATGAGGAACAACCCCTTCTTGGGTCAATACACCCTAAAATCCCAAGAGATAAAGAAACGAGGGGTTTAAGTGACAAAAATTGGTATGTATGGTCGGGAACGATACAATGTTTCTTCAAGGGAGTTCCTAATAGAAAACCCATTCCCAAGAAAGACCACTTACTAGGGCACAATGTCAACCACCAAGGTGAAATAGGAAAAAAGGATTAATTTCCAAACATATGTCATGAAATCTAAATTAGTCTAAGATACAAGATACTCAAATGCCTCAAATATTGAAATGACACTTACCATAATACTTGACTTGTACCTCATGGAGCAAGGCACATTTCCTCTTGGAAGCCAACTGGTGTGGTGGATACCATCTCAAAATATATGACCTCTGTGGTGGTGAGAAGGGTCTCCATCTGTGAAAAATTATACTCTTGGTCATGTAGTCTCTCGATACTCCATACTTGCAACTTGAGGGCCTTGAGACATAATCTCCTTAGTTATCCCAAAAAATGGGGATAAAAGATGCACATGTTAGAAACTTGCATGGGGAAATAAGGGATAGATATAGCTATATCATCCCCCTATCAGAAAGGGATGTGGGCCAGGTCAGTAAACGAAATCACACATGAAGAGAGTTCAAGATGATGAATTAAATTAGAAGCTATGATACGGACGGTGTCATGTTGGGTCTGGGATCCGACGTGAAAATCTTGTTGAAGAAATTCTGGGATTTTATGGGCAAACCGAGCTTAGTGTGGTCTCACACTCAACTTCGGTTGGCAGATCAATATATAATCTATCTTAGATGTTGGATAGAGTAGGTTGAAGTGAACATATAAGGGGTGAAGACTAAAGAATACTTTGAAGTGATAGAGATCATGGATGACTCAAATCCCTACCCTGCCCTACTTAGTATTGATTGGTCCTTCGACAACAATATTGTTAAATATGAAGAAGAGACAAATGGTATTTGATAAGGAAACCCTACACGTGATTGCACCATTGGATCCATACGAGGGTGATAAGTACAATGATCTTGTGAATGAGGATGCATAAAGATCCATTATTGAGAATATCTACTAGATCACTAGGTGCAAAGAATATTACATCAATCACATGATGGATGGGGAGATAAGTTGGAGAAGTGTGAATTCCTATGACACTCATTTGGAGGATGCCATAAATAGGTAGTAGAAAAAGTTGTATGAAGTCTCCACTCAGCGATGTGAATAGATAATGAAAGTAGTGCAATGGATCAACTCTAAACTATGTGATTCCCCAAGGTTTGACGAGACAGGGCAGGTAGATACATTCTTGGTACAGATGGAGAAGATTATTCCATAATATTGAAGGGTTCAATCCATGGATGTTGTAGTACGAGGAAAACCTAAGCATTGGTGGGAGACACACTACACAAATATAAAGGACTAGACGTAGGCAGTCAAATTCATAAAGGTCATATTCCATCCCATTTCTAACTTTGATTTGGCCAACCGGTATAAGGGTAGTGAAGATACCCAGGAGCACATTCACTACTACAAGTGATGTTGGAAAACCAAGAATATCCCTCATATCCAATGGGTCCATCGGTTCATCCATACAATGGATATAGTCCCAAGGAGATGGTACATTCAGGAGGAACTCAAGAGGAAGACCATAGATTGGGTTCATGTAAGTGCATAGTTTTGTTCAATGTTCAACTTAATAGTTGAAGCCCCTTCCTAGAAGGACACACTCCTT
>ML790199.1:705801-716109 GCA_009831015.1 Picea engelmannii
CGCGCGAGTGAACTCCCCAGGCGTATTAACCCTGCGATGGCCGGCCCCCATTGTTAATGCTAATGCGTGGGTGGCCATCCGCAGTTAAATCAGCTGTTAAGACTGCTCTGAGTGCGGGACCAGGTGTCACCGACTCAGAGTGTTGTGTCACCCCATCCGGGTAATAATAATTAATATATTGATAAGGTAATAATATACTAATAATATGTAAAGTATTATTAAATTATTGATAAATTAATAAATAAATATATTATTAATAAATTATTGATAAATTAATAAATAAATATATTATTAATAAATTATTAAATTATTAAGAAATTAATACCTTATTAATTAATACATTAATACATTGCTAAAGTATTATTACACTAATAAAACAATACATTAACAATACATTATTACATTAAAAGCATTAAATGCATTAATAAATATATTACCATACTCTACATACATTAAAACATTAACAATACATTATTACATAAAAAAATTAAATGTAGTAATAAATACATTACTATAGTGTGGATACATTAAAACATTGATGATAAAGTATTAATAAATAATTATGAAGAAGACATTTTTTAGTGTTAGGTTTTAGAAAACTTGTCAACTGGTTGACAGGTTTTCTAAAACCATCTTTTTTATTTTTTTACATTAAAACCATCTACACACAAACCAATAAAACCATTTACACACAAATCAAGTAACAAATTTCGAGAAAAAATTTACACACAAATCAAGTAACAAATTTCGAGAAAATATCTAAAAGCAGTGGAAAACAAATTTCGAAATAATCAAAATTACAGCGCAGGTGGAAGTCTGCCACCGTCCACGAAATAGTCAAAATTACACGGCAATCTCCGGACAGAACCGCCTGCGGGATTATGATTCGCTGTGTCTCCTTCCCGTACTCTAATATCTAAATTCCAAAGTTGATTTTGTTCAAAGCTGCGTGAATGGGCGGATTTTCAGTTAGAGATGTTTTTAAATTTATATGGCTAGGATATTTCAGAGGTTGATGAGTAAAATTAGCGGATGCAGCTAAATGTAGTGGCAGAGTTGATAGTCATGAGGACGTGTGATATTTGTACCGTATTTATTCTGCAAAGTTGTCAATCAAAATGGTCATTTTTATGAATATCGCGAATTGTGCGTCAACTTTTGCTGGAATTTGAAATTTAACAGTCGACGGAAAAGCCTGTGGCGCACTTCCACCTGTTCCGTTCTCACATATTCTATCAATGGACGGATGGGCCGTCTGCGTCGGTCTCATACGTACCACATGCATTTCCACAGGTGCCAAGATTTTCCATATCGCCGCTCCATCTTCATGTCAAAGGGATTTAATACGTTGTACACTTAACAAATATTTTCTGGCATATGATCCATTTCTTTAATGAAGTTAAAGACAAATGCCTTAAAGTCATAGAATGAGTCTTGCAGTCGAGTTGCCTGGCCATTGACTTTGTAGAATCCAAATTTCTCACGGAAGATTTGCTTCGCTCAGCTTTCAAAGTTCAGATAATCATGCCGTCTTACTATTCCAATTAATTCGATCAAACAACCTTTACATTATCTCATACTTTTTACGCTGTTGAAAGACGTAACTTATTGATAATAAGCACATTTAATAAATTTTTAGTTCTTAATACGTTTTCTATCATAACGACTATGCTACTTCTATGATCATTTATATTTTTATTGTAAACCTCACGACTTGTGAGCCGACCTATAGATAGTTCAAAATTCCGGCACTGCAATTCTCCATCACCTATAACTAATGTTGTATTAATCCATGCATATTTAAAACTTTAACATAACACAACTAAACTGATTAATTTAAAACTTTAACATAACACAACTAAACAAGGTGTAGAGTCTCACAGGACTTTGGGTATGAGAAATTCCTATTAATTCTGACAAACATAATAAAAAGAACAATTTTGATTATAATTCCCTCAAAATTGATGTTGCAGATTCTTCTTTAATAGGAATAATAAAAATTAGAAATATAAGATGAGATTGAGTGCTTCCTGGCCAAAAACATGGAAGTTGTCTCCGAACTGTGCATGCAACGACACCTCAATATAGTTTACATTACAATGAATTAGTTATCCGTAGATGCAATCTAATTACAACAAGAAGATACGAACTCAAAGTTTCAAACAATTATCTCAATATAATTATATTGAATTATATGATATTTGAAAATAAGAATTGATAATAATTAAATTTAACAAATTAAACTTTTAATAAATAAACCTTTAACCCTTTATTTTTGTTCTTGATAAGCATTGATAAGCATTGTTTATTGTTTTACTAATTTATAATAAAACGTTGTGAGCATTCTTTATTAGCTTATCTACTTTGTAAAAAATGGGGTTTTTAATATAGTTCTTTCATGGTAGACAATCAAATGTAAAATAGTTCTTGAACTTAAAAAAAAAGATTACATCTTGAATTATAATTGAAATTCCATAATAATTTAGGTAGAAATTTAGTTAACATATTCAAATATTCCATTAACAGAGAATTGGAATAAGTTCAATTCTTATGTATTGAACAACACGAGACATTATTTACTGATTCATACTAAAAATAGAGGTGTGTAATATAGAAATTCAAAAACAACAAAACACGAGACATTATTTACTGATTCATACTAAAAATAGAGGTGTGTAATATAGAAATTCAAAAACAACAAAAAGTTGTGCATGGATCCAAAATATAAATCTTTCATTTAGTTACAACTACAGTTATTATATTGAGAAGTATTCAATTCTAAGCAAAACCATATATAGTCATATATCTCTATTTATACTCTATAATCTTATATATATTCTATTTGGCAAGGTATCCACCACTTAAGTTCATAGAATTATTTTCCATATCAAATCCATATTTAATCCAGCCATGAACATTGTATGAAATTATCGGGATGGCATAATTCCTTTATGGATTCCATAATGGAGCGAAAAAAAAAAAAAACAGCATAAAACTGCCATACAAATAAGTTATGCTAAGGGTTTCTTTGACAAATATGTAATAGCTTGGAATCCCTGAAGTGACCATACTACAAATTTACACATGCACCGATGCATTGAGGATGACCCTTGTTTAAAAGATACAAAAACCCTCCTTACTTCACACCCATTTAAGGACTACACAGAGCTCCTCAATCGGGTACAACACCATACAAAGTGCACAGAGACGACATGTCTCTGTATGAAAGCCTCCAAATTGCCCATGGACCTTACAGTCTAATTCTTCTCTCTTCATTGATGCTTCTGGTAAAAAAAAATATGAACCTGCCAGGAATGATGATCGTCTAAACATCCATAACCATGGCATACTAACAATATGGCGAGAAAATATGGATTGTCAACCTATCCTCTCCCGTCATGCAATTATGAACTATATTTCCAAATACGCTTCTAAAGAAGAGGGCCGGTCAGAGAGATATCATCATATGTTGATTAGAATCACAGATACATTGAGTCCAACAAATCCTGCTTCATTTTCCTATAGGAGTTTGCACACAAAAGATATAGTTGACTAAGATATAGGCGCCCGGGAAACCTGTCATATGCTGCAAAAAATCCCCCTTGTCACATGTAGTCGTCTTTTCATGAAACTATTTATGTTGGTCACCATATCTTTCGTCAAGTAAATACATCTGATTGTTTATCTGGATCTACCTTCATTGATGCATATATCATTTGACCTCCTTTCCTTAAGCCCCTCCCTCTCATTGAAATTGCAAAATATTGGTCATATAGTCGCCATTGAAAAATTAACCCTTGGTGACGAAGGAGATTGCCAGCAATTTTCCTTATCTAGCCACACTTCACAATCATTCCGACACTAGATTCCAAATCCTTTGAAGAATTTTGTTGCAGTGAGTTTCTACTATACAAACCGTTCAGTGACTTTGCAACTGACATGTGCCTCTCAAGCGATATTGTCATACACAATTGGCAGAACATAAAAGGAACCTACCATTCATGGCATGTAGATCGTTCCCTTGCAAATGTTGAAGAAATACCACTAGATGAAGTTGAAGAAAATGATACAAATATGCATCCCGACATGGAGATAAATGAGTGGGAATTATTATCAATATTGATCCCTACTGCCAATATAGACTTCAACGAGCTTGACATTCTTGGGCATCGTGACTTTGACACCAAATATTGTTGGAACGTCCCAGACATTCCAGAAGCAATTCTTACTTATGCAACACAGTTCATTGAAAGCAATCGGCCTTGTATGGATGTGCTACAAAGGCACGAAGCTATCAAGCTAGGGGATAATACATTGTCACCCAAACAATATTAGGCATTCAATATAGTATTACAACATTCACAACAAAAACAAAAAAAATCACCCCTAATGATGATCATCCAAGGAACTGTTGGCACTGGAAAATCTTATCTAATCAATTGCATTAAAGCTTCTTTGAATGGACAATCAATATGGACATAGTCCAATACTACTTCTTGCTCCCACTGGAGTTCCATCTTTCAACATACAAGCAACCATTATACATTCAACACTTAAGATTCCAATAAAAAATTTCCAACCTTTGCAAACACAAACATTGGCAGTGTTCCAGGAAGTGATGAAACATATCTGGAATGTCCTCATTGATGAAATGAGCTTCATCGGGCCTAAAATATTTGTGCAGATTGAAGCCCATCTACGTGAAGCCTTTCCAGAAACCAACAATTTTCCATTCGGTCATTGCTTTATAATTCTTGTTGGTGATCTAGGACAACTCCCGCCTGTTATGGATAAACCTTTGTATACATGTGCAACACCAGGCAGGGATTTGTGGAACTCCTTCACCACTTTTGTAACCTTGCAAACAAGCTTCCGCCAACAAGGGCAGGATATACAACAAGGCCAATTTCGTCGCCTATTGACAAACATCCGCAATGAAACTCCACTACAAGAACATTGGGAGATCCTTCAATCCCGTACAAATACATACTTGTCTACAATGGAATGCAAAGAGTTAGATGTGGCCATACACCTATTTTCAACAAATAATTTGGTGTACCAACATAACAAAAAAATGATTCAATCCTTGAATAGGCCAATAGCACGCTGCATCGCAGAACGCCTTGGCTCTTTTATCTCTAAGGAAGATGATGACCATCAATTAGAACAACAAATCTTGGTATGCATTGGCCAACGTGTTATGTTGACCTGCAATTTATGGATCCAGATAGGATTGGTTAATGGAGCACTAGGCTTTGCCACTCAAATTGCCTACACAGAAGGAGTCAACCCTCCAAACTTGCCAGCATATGTCGTTGTGGAGTTTGACACATATCTCGGTCCACCATGGGATGGTGTCAACCCCAACAAAATACCAATCCCACCCATTAAACGTGGAAATAAGAAACAAATCCCACTCAAAATGGCATGGGTTTTGACTATACATAAATCCCAAGGATTAACACTCTCCAAGGCAACCATAGACATTGGAAAGGTTGAACGACAAGGCTTAACTTTCACTGCAATATCATGCGTCAAATCATTAGTAGGTTTCTGCATCTCCCCCTTCTTCTCTTTTGACCGTTATGCAAAAATGCAAGATAGCACATTTGTTGCAATGAGAAAAAAAGAAGAAGCATGCTTACATGCTTTGTCATTATAACCCATTTATACTCTTCTCAAACCAACAAGTCTATCCATAACTTTGTGATATGTACTTCATCTCTTTTTCCTTCATATCCTCATCGATTCAGCTGGTTTCTTATAATGCCTTTTCAAATACAACACTTAGTGGAAGCAAGCTTATATGGTTTCACGTTCTAACCCATTCTTACTCTTCTCATATGACTAAATATACTACATCTCTTTATCCTTCACATGTCATGGATGCTTCTTGTTTCTTAATATATTTAGCACACATTTTCATGTTACTTTTTATTCCTTAAAAATTAAAGGTACCACTTACATTGATTTAAGATGAAAAACACATAACATACAATTAAGGTTAAGCTTGCAATTTATACACATTTCTTTAATGCTCATTTGTTATCTTCTTTCTTCCACATCTACTCACATACACTTTAATGGTCTATTTCAACGCATCATCAAATATCGTTAATATAAAAAGCAACCATTAATTCGGCATTCCCATTCGCCCTCTTAGGGGGTATGCTAGTATATTAATTAAATTAAAATTAAAAGTATTAAATTATTATCATTATAATTTTATCATTAAATTATTATTATTTAAATTTTATTTTTATTATTAAAAAATAAACCTTAATACAAATAAATTTAACTTTAATACAATCATAACCCTAATTCTAATAAGAATAATCCTAACCCTAATTCTCTTTGATAAACTCATGGGAAACTTCATTAATGGTTAGAAACTCTTAATTCGAAATTTCATTAATGGTTGGAAACTCTTAATTCTTAACAGGCTCTTAAAATACAAGTCCAGTAGAATTATTGTTAGAAACTCGTAATTCTTTACCATCTCTTAAAATACAAGTCAAGTACAATTATTAAAATATAATTTTAGTCAATTTATTATTTATTTAGCGTTCTTAAAGTGAAGCTCTCATCCACGGTATACATAAAGAATATTAAGAGCCCAAGGTAATGATGTTGAGAACGCTCGACATTCCCTGGTTAGGTCGGTATACAAAAAGAATATTAAGAGCCCAAGGTAATGATGTTGAGAATGCTCGACATTCCACAGTATACAGAAAGAATATTAAGAGCCCAAGGTAATGATGTTGAGAACGCTCGGCATTCCCTGGTTAGGTTGGTATACAGAAATAATATTAAGAGCCCAAGGTAATGATGTTGAGAACGCTCGACATTCCCTGGTTAGGTATGTTTAGAACATTTTGTCCTAATTGAAAAACCAATCACCTTCAACAATATGTGCACTAATAAAATCTCCTCACCAATAGAACCACAAAAAATATCTTCCACAAAAAATATTAATTTACAAAGGAAATTAAGAGGAAGTGTAAATGAAAGTGTGAAAGAATATCATTTGGAGTAAATGAAGAACAATTGTTTGGAGAGGTGGTTTGTAATGTAGATGCATGTATCGGTGGAAGCTCCTCATGCTCTTCAAAAAAGGAAGCTCTTTCACATGAATTATGTTTCCATCGTTGCCAACACATGGATGCTGTGAAAAATACTTATATGCTTCATCCCTTACAACGGGGTAAACCAATGGATTTCCAACAGATGATGCGGCGTGATAAATAAACAGACTATTGTCGCAGGCATGTGCAGGCATCACTACTATCATCTCGTTTACCACCATATCTGCTGGAATCTGCTCACACATTCAAAAAAACAATATTAGTTAACGTTCAACAATTTTTTTTTCTCATATTGCAAAACAAAATACAAAAATGTTTGCAAAAACAAAAACTTTGCACCTCTAATATCATTATATTTACAACATCATTGGATTGAGAATAAAAACAAAATCCTGACATGCAAATTTCATAACACAGACATGCGAATTTCTACAAGACATGCGAATTCCATAACATAGACATGTGAATTTCTACCATGTTATATTTGATGAGAAGACATGCAAATTTCATAACACAGACATGCAAATTTCTAACCCAGACATGCAAATTTCTACTAGACATGTGAATTTCATAACACAGACATGCGAATTTCATAACACAGACATGCAAATTTCTACCATATTATATTATTTGATGAGCAAACATGCAAATTTCATAACACATACATGCAAATTTCTACCAGACATGCGAATTTCATAACACGGACATGGAAATTTCTACCAGACATGCGAATTTCATAACCAAGACATGCAAATTTCTACCATATTATATTATTTGATGAGCTTTTGAGTCAGGGAGACCAGAGATCAAATTATATACATTCATTCAAATTATTGGGTAAAGGAATCGAATGAGCCATCCTTCCACAACGCAACATGGGTAGCGGAATCAAATGTGTCATCCTTCCACAACTCACACCTGCCATTCTAGCTAAATGGAGCTCACCATTCCACGACTACTATAAGCATAATCAATTGTTAATCTCATAACATGTCAATTTGATGGCCACCATGTAATTTTTTAATCATATTAGGTAAATGTAAAAACGTAAACAGATAAATGTACGTCTTTATAAATGAGAGGAAGTTAATTTATGAAAATGTGATTCATTGATTAAAGACGACCACTAAGAGTATGTCAACATCTATCATTCTTGGCCACAAGATTAAAATTTATGATTAAAAGGTTGATTAGTCCATCAATTCCAATAGGGGACGCCTCTAGCCGTAATTAATTAATGATTAATATCATTTTTGGGAATTTAATGATTAATAGTTAATAATATTAATATTAACATATATTAAGATTAATTGCCTAGTGTAAGTCATTAATCTATGACTCACATCCATGAGTATTAGTCACAACTAATACTGATCATATACTGATCATCACTCATTGCATCATCAATGGGATTGAAACCAACCAAATGAATCACATAACATCAATCATCACTTTCTGGACTTGCTTAAATATATTATATAGTTGCTAATTAATAATATTCATATGACGTTAATATATAATAACTAAAAACATCAAAACCTAATACTAATGATATTAGTTATGCAATTTAATAATTAATAGTTAATAATATTGATATTAACATATATTATATGGTTGTTAAGTAATAATATTAATATTATAGTTATTAACTCTTAATATTAACTAATAATAATATTATTAGTAACAATAATAATTTTTAATGTAGGTTGGAGTTTCTTTGGTTTGTATCCATGTCCTCAACTTTGTTTTTTTAACAAAAAAACTGGAAGATATTGTATTAATAAAAAAGAGTTTGCAGTCATAGCTAGTGAAGGAGTACAAAATATTCCAAAATGTGGTCGTAAGTAAGGCCAAAGTTGCTTGTTCATCTCTAAAATAATTTTATATTTCCTAGTGGCTTTCTGATTTCCACTAGCAATAATTACATTCCAAAATTTGGTAGCGGCTAATCTAAAAAAAAGACTCCCATTATACATATATATTTGAAAAACATTAGTTACCTGACTAAAAATGATCTAGAGGGTCATTCTCTTCTTTATTTGTCTTGAGCAGGGATGCTCATGTCTAGAAAGGGCCTTCCAGCTAGAGGGGAGGAGCCGCTCGTAGAGGGAATTACTTCAATTGCCATGGGAACCAATGCAACCTGCTCCTGCAAGCTTTCCACTTGAGACCAGATGGAATCAACCTCATCGTATTGTTGTCTCATGCATGCTTGCTCGATGTTGACTGAGAATATCTAGTATGAGAGAGGCATGTGTGGAAAATCCCTGAAAGACAATTTGAAGTTGCTGAATAGATTGCCAGAGTTATTCACTGTCTTCCATTTGTTTCTGGGGCTTGAAATGGCCTCGAGGTATTTGGACTAGAGATAACAAAGAGCGGCGATAAGATTTACTAAAGGGGACTAAATCCAAACCATAATTCCACATGCCGAGTTTCCAAGAATACCCAGAGACTATTCCTGAATTCCACGTTGAGGCTTTCTCTCACCGATTAGGATGGGAAGGATCGACAGACCAGACAAAACAAGTCCCACTTGTAAGTTCTTGAGTGCCCCTAGGACTAGAGCTTTCTCTGGTAATCCGAGGTGACAGGTCTGAGTTATTTTACAACCAACATCGTCTTGCAAATTGTTCTCCCAAGATTTTGAGGGAAGGATTGAGCCCTCCTTCATATACCTTTATCTTCCTAAATCCAATGCATTCCTTAGACCACCAAACCACTGCCACAGCTAAGATTTCCTTGCACCAAGGAATTTTGTTGCATCTATCCTCCATAGGCTCGGCATATGGACAACACATAAATGGAGAAGATGGGCACCTGATGTGAAATCCATGATATTCCATAATGCCTTGCAAATGATAATGTTTTCCTAGTAGTCCACTAAACCCTGAATCCATCCGATCAACAAAATATCGCATGCACTAGAGGCTCACCTTCATAACTAAATTGTTGATCTCCCTGTACGTTATCCCACCATGATTGTGTGAATAATGCATGTGGGTGATATTAGGCTGAGCTTGGCTTGATATCTCATGTGCGTCGAGGAGATACAGTAATGTCTTGACATCTTGTGTCCTACCCAGGTGCGACACCCAGATGGCATGCAATGATTATGAAATGACCTTCATTAATTAAGGAATTGGGTTGTGGGATAATATCACATTGATCCTGTCCCCGAGGTGTAGGACAGTCGGTGACAGAGTGTGTTGTTAAGCCATTC
>ML790199.1:716159-741536 GCA_009831015.1 Picea engelmannii
ACCATGTTAAGGGTTGGTGTGGCTCAGGCCGGGTGCGATCCCCGGGTGATTTTGACGGCTTAGATGCCCCTGAGTCGCGGTTTCTCAAGCCACAGGTTAATCGCAGGTCCTGCACAAATTAACAAACAAAAAAAAAAAAATATCACATTGATCCTAATAATCCCTTTTGGATTCAATGTGGCCAGGTTAACTTGAGACTTTTCCAAACTGTTATTTTCCCTCATGATGTGGCAGAATGAGGCTTGAGGCATATCCCTTAGAGCATGTCTTATTCTCTTAAAAATATTTCTCAATTGAGCATCCCATGGTAGGGCCCCTTTTATTAGGTTTCTTATTGTGTTCATGGAGTCTCCTAAGATGACAATTTGTTGAATATGATTCTCCTTGGCTAACTAAGAACCTTGGAGGAGGGTGTGTTATTCCACTTGATTATTGGTTCCAATGCCTAAAATCCATGTGGATTTTATCTCAATATGACCCCTAGGATCAAGAATGACCCCTCTTGCACCAACCCAACAAAATTCCTGAAGAACCCCAAGTAAAGATGTCATATAGCGTGAATTTCTTCTGTTGAGCAAGCCAATCTTTGATTAATCTTAGAGAATCGTCTTGGGAGAGGGGGGGTATTTTCAAAATACTATCTTTCCAAATTATGATAATTTTACAATTACTAGGAATCCAGGTGAGCTTACTTTTCAAGAGAGGAAGAGAGGCCTGCAACAACTTCCAAATTGGAGAGCCTTTAGGATGGGGGATGGGGTTTTCTGGGCCTCTTAGGCAGTCCTTTTGGAAGTATTTGCAAACAAGAGATTTCTTATGTTATCTTTTTAGCTCGGGAGGTACTCCGCATGTTTTGTCTTGTATGTGGATGTTACGTTATGTTGACACTAATAGGCATTTAACTTTGTAATGGGTTTTTATAAAGTTGTAAAGTGGTTCTTTTATTAAAGTGATTTTTTTAATAAAGTGTACCTTCTAATATTAAAGTGACTTTATTTCATCAAGTGCACTTATGTAATAAAGCGAAATGTACTTTAATATTTTAAGTGATTTATTTTGGAGGGAATGAATCATGGCCCTTGATCTTGCAAAGGAAAGATTAGATCTTGGCCCTTAGATTTAGGGTTTCGGAAGGTGAAAAGACACTTTGGAGGGAAAATTTCATTTTCAGATTTATAAAAGAATGCATTGGGTAGTGTGCAATACAAGAGAAGGAGATTGAGAGAAAATTTTCGAGTAGGCTTGAGAGGGTAAAATTAAGGCAGCAAAGAGGGCACATTTCCTAAGAGAAAGTGGGCACAAATCCCAAGGGAACATCTCTATTATAGTGTTGATTTATTTTTTTGTTGTTGAAGGTCGTACTGTATGGATCCGTACATTAATTCGTATAGTTTGTACATCAAGGGAAAGGGGGCATGAAAATCAAGGAAGTTTTGGCATGGTTTTCGAGGTTGTATTGAGGGTTTTACTTGTTGTTGTTGGGTCATAGATAATAGTCTGTACAATTGATTGTGTGAATGGATTTTGAGGTACAATTTTCTGGGAGGGTCATACAACAGTACGTACTTGGCACGGATTATGAGGCATAATTTTTGGGATTGTTTATAGTGTTTGGTAAGTGGATTTCTCTTACTAGAAATTGTGATTTTGTTGTTGATATGTATTTTCCTGAAGCTGAATAATAAGATCTCTCTCTCTCATTGGGTTTCCCCACATTGGGGTTTTCCCTAGCATTTGCCTAAATTTCTGAGTTATTCATGGGTGATTGAATGTTGTTCATTGTGTTTAATTCCACAACATAATTGCTCAGCAATGTGTATTTCTTCTTATGGTAATTTATGAATGTCGGTTTTAGACATTTCAGAGTTCATGCAAGACAATCATATCTAGCTTTCTAAGTGTATGAAAGAATATTGGCTTGCTGATTTTTGTCATTAAAAATTACATCTTACACAAATCAAAGTCTCCTTATATCAATGCCCAAAAAAATTTAGACACGAGAGCCAGATTGGCCAATATTGGGTCCTTCACCCTGAGACCACCATGGGATTTAGGGGCCCATACCACTTGCCAATTTACCAGGTAGAAGTGTTTATGATTAGTTTTCCCACCTTCCCAAAGAAATTTTATTAGCTCTTGTGCTACTTCTCTCTTGATTCTCATCAGGGCCAACATGGAGGAGTATTGAAATATGGGAAGAGTCAAGAGAAAAACTTTCACCAAAATTAGCCTACTAGCCAGATTCAACCATTGAGCCCCCCACAGAGTGAATGTTTCCCAGACATTTGATAGCATTACATAATAATCATTTGTTGAGAGAGACAATTAAGGCATACGGGAATCCCAAGATATTTGAAGGATCTCCAATTTGTCACCAGAAGGAATTGAAGAGTCCTCGCACTGACAACAAGAGAGCAAACACTAGTTCTCCAAGCATAGAGAAAACCTTTATTATTTTTTACTACCTCTCATGAAACATGAAGAAATTGGTCCAAAATGATTTTGAACCTTCTTTCCATGATGGATGAAGCCACCCCTAAGAAGGAGAATGTCATCATCGAACTGAGAGTGATTTATTCTTTTAACTCCTAAGGTTATTTTGACTCTTGGTATGTTCCCATTACTTCTTTCATGTTCCAACCTTCTTCCCAGTGCTTTGGCCATTAGAATATACAAAATGGGATATAGTGGGGAAGTCTTGTAAGAGACCCCTGGTGGCCTTGAAAAAACTTGTTGGGTGCCCATTTAACAGAGGTGTGATTTAGGGGTTACTAATGAAAGATTCAATCTAGTGAATGAAGGAGGAGTTAACACCAAATTTGGTTGGAAAAATGAGAAGAATGTTGTTCCTAACCTGATAGAAGGAATTTTCCATGGCAATCTTAATAACCATGCCTCATTCTCCTCGAACCTTACTGGAATGGATTGCCTCTTGAACAAGCATGATATCTTCCTAGATTTGTCTTTTTGCAACAAACCCAACTTGATTAGGGGAAATGAGTTTGTGGAGGATCTTCTACAGTTTGGTTGCTATAATTTTAGACATGATATCATATGAAACATTACAGAGAGATATAGGATCGAACCTTGAAAATGAGATTGAATGTCATTTCTTAGGGATTAGAGATAAGAAGGCCAAATTTGTTGCTCCCCCCATTCTCATTGATTTATTTACATACTAAGTCATTCTTACCAGTTCAAACTCTATGATGTACCAACATATTTTGAGGAAGTGAGAAGTGAATCCATTTGGACCTGGGGCCCTATCGGGTTTGAATTGCATGAGAGCTTCTAAAATATCCTCCCTCGTGACCTGCTTGGTAAGCTCATCATTATCCATGTCCTGAACTAAGTTAGGAATGTAAGATAATGCCTGATCTCTTATCCTACTTTCTAACGTTCTTGACTCAGTATATAGAGACTCGTAATGGGATAAGGATTTCGTCTTGATGTCCTTGAAAGAGGTGAGAGTGGTTTCATCATCCAATTTTATTCCACATTAATTCCACCCCTCTGAATCTTGCATTGTCTATGGAAACAATTAATGTTCTGATGACCCACCTAAAGCGAAAGGAATCTAGATTGTAATCTCTGCATTTCTTCCTTCTTTTTATGGGTGGATTGAAGTTGTTTGTGAGTTTTTCCCTCTTATTTTAACAAGGAGGGGGTGATAGGCCCATCCTCCAACTGGGACACCATTTGGGATATTTTTTCCTAAACTTGAAGTATTTCTTCTTGTGGGGATTTGAAGTTGTATTTGACCCAATATTTGATTTATTTTTTCAAAGATATGATTTTTTGTTCCTAGATGTGAATAGGGGAACCAACCACCCAATGACACCAAATAGACGAAACCAAGGGAAGAAAAGAGCAGTTATCGAACCAGAAGGGATTAAAGAGAAAGGGGGTTGGCCCCATATCTTTGGCATTAGAGAATAAAAGGGAGATACGCCTATGATCAGAACTGGCCTAGGGAAATATTTGGGAATACATGAGGGGAGGCTCAACGAGGAAGGAATTTCTTACTAGGAAGTAGTCGAGTCTTGCAACAATATGACTAGGACCAGATCTCCAATTAGACTAAGTGAAAAGACCTTTTGTTGGCTTGATGTCCACAATATCCATGAAGGAAATAATATCTTCAATATGTTCCCAACAAGAATATTATACCAAGGAACCACCTCGTTTTTTCCAATGATGAATGGTGGTGTTAAAATTCCATGCAAAAATAATTTTTTCCAAGGATTCTTTCGTGGATAAATCTAATAGAGAATGACAACAATCTTGTTTTTTATGATATTGATTGGGAATATATATGTTTAGCATTATATGATTCTTACCTGTTGAGTGTTGACACAACTTGACCAAAAGCCAGTTTTGAGTAGCCTTGCTCTCCTCAAGTTGGAATATTTTCGGATTCTAAAGAGTGCAGATTCCACCTAAATCCCTCCTTGAACTAACCACAAGAACTAGATTTGTTTTCCAAAAGAAGATGATTTCCTAAAGGACCTTTGAGTACTTCATTTTTGTCTCCTAGAGCATAAGGATTTAAAGTTTTTCTGCATTAATCAACTACCTCATTTATTCTACTTTTTCTTTTCTGCCCAATCCTCTATAGTTCCAAGAGACTATTTTTATTATTTACCAGTGCTTTTTGTTAACCCTCCTTTAGGGGGTATAAATCGTCTTGGTCCTTTATTCCCTTTGGCATCCTTCATAAGGGTGATATTCATATTTTTTTGCAATCCCAAATCCTTCTCCTTATCCATTGTTTCCTCTAGCTTACAATGATTGGATTTTATTCCCACCTTTTTAATTGAGACGGTTATCCCTGAGCTATGGCTAGTGAGGTTTATTTCCCTAGGGACATCATGGTTTGAAATCTCTTAGGGTTTTGTGGGATTTCAATCTCTTGCCTCCTATTTTCGACCTCTTCTACTAATATTTATTTAATTTCCTCAAGAGTTTCGTATGGATCCACAAGAGATACAAATATATTGTTGTTTGATTCATGATCACCTCCTCCCCCTCCAGAAACAAAAGAAGTGACAAACAATGGACCTAGATCCGCCTCAAAATGACAAACTTCAGGTGCCCGTTGAGTTCTATACTTTCTCGAGCCACATTTATTATTTTGGATCTTTGATTGATCTTTCTCTCTAGACTGAGGATGAGTTGATTGGATTTTGGGGAAGCTTTTCATGAAATGTCCATATTCGTGATAGGCCTTGCATTTGAATGGGAGTTTCTCGTAATCAACTTGTTGAATTTATGACCATTCATTCAGGGTTAATTGAATGGCTTCAAGAAGACCCTTTTCAAGATCCAACTCCACACAAATGCGCATACAGTGGTGGAGGCCATCTCATGGTTCGACTCAATCAATATAACAACCCAGAGTGTTGCCTATACTTCTGAAAGCCTCGTCATTCCAACAATGGAAGGGAAAGAAGGGGAGGCGAACCCATAATGGAATCGCATAGGGGATTTCATTATCAATACTAAAACCTAGGGCCCTATGCTTGAAATACATTCCTATGGATCCCAAGGTAGCCAACGATCCAACAATTTAGCTCTCATGACAGTTGATGATTCAAACAAAAATGCCGGGAAGGGGTCAAAACATATTATTTATTAGCAAGATATGGTCTGTCACCACATAGTTCCATGAACTATGCATCGAAGCTGCAGAAGTAAGCCAACTCTCTAAGTTGGGAGTTGGTGTGCATGTCGCCATGGATGATCACCTTTGTTGAAGAAAGTATCCCAATGTTGTGGTTTAATCTCTCCACTAGGATCGAAAGTACGTGTATTCCATTCTCTATAGTTGTCTCAACGAGATGGAAGGATGATGATGATCTCTATCGATGGAGCATTCCCTCGAAATATACTTCTCGTAGGTCACTGAGTAACTGATCCAAGTTCTAGTTGTAGATATTGGTTTAGTTAGAAGGTAGTTTTCTAGATGGTGGTCTTCAAAAATATCTTTGACTCACTACTCCAGAAACCATCGAAGACAAATATCTTGAGAATCTAGCCAAATGCAGCCCAAATCCATTGTTTTCCTTGAGAATTTCTTGACTCATTCCAAGACCCGTGTCTAGATACAACTACATTCTTAACAGATGACTTACTCTTACTGAAACCCGGCTGCAACCACAACTTGTTTTTATTATTTGGTCATAAAATATTGATGATTTCCTATTACTCAATTCTGGCAGCGTTCACACCATAATCAAGGCCATTGGCTCGAGGAGGAACCAAATAATAGTTGTGGGGGCCTATTGGTATCCAAAGTTTTGGGTAAAAATTGCACGTGGACACTACACTTTTGCACGCACATCAACAACTGCATGATGAATGAAATAAGGTGTGCATGTCAGTGATAAGTTCCACTATGCATTACAAGAATCAAGAATATATTGTATGCATGCTAGAATCAAGAAGAAGATATTTAGAAATATTACCGAATGATTAACTCAGGCAACACGAGAGATCATGGAGTAGTTAAGGGAGGATTTGGTAAGTTATTTAATACTATCATGACTCAAAAGAGGCTACATGGGTTGCATGCATGTGGTAGATGTTGATATTATGGTATTTTTGGGAGGTATTAACCTCCACTTGTGACCTTTAATGAGATTATAATATTCCAGGAAGCAAGAGAAACCATAAAAGACTTGGACTTAATCCTAGAAAAGAAGTTGGCTAAAGAAAATATTTTATATTGAGTCTTTAGGCTCTAGAAGAAGTTGGCCCAAAAATCTTAGAGAAAGTAGTATAAATACAAGATTCCAGTTCTCATTTGAGACAGACATCTCGGAATTTCATAAATCCACTTGTGCACACTGTAGAAATCTAGTAGTGCGCAAGTTTGGGAGTAGTTGCGGTTGCAGTTCCTGCAACCTGTAATTTCGGTTTTTCTGGGTTGGACTTTCTGATCAGTCTTGGTTATATTTTCTTGTTGCATTAGCCTTGGTTGGCTATTGATTTTCTACCGAAATTATTCTCTCTGTCAAGGTCAAGGTGCTCGGGGGTGGCATTAGTGCCTATGGTCGGGCGACAATATTGCTATATTATCTATAGTTAAACGAGCACACCCACTTTTCTAATAGGTTATGGGGACACACATCCTTCATTTATTCTAACCACTGGAGGGAAGCTAATCCATAAGGTTATCAATCTCGTTGAAGAACTGTCGCTAGGGTTTCTAATAGGTGCAGTTACTGAAGAACTATCACTAGGGTTACTAGCAGGTGCAGTTGCAGAAACCCTAAAACTCTTGCATAGGACCTTATGATGGAATACCTTACTCAAGGAGAATATATTCTAGTACGCCTTAGTCCAACGCACCTTTTGGCACTCTCAGAAGGAAAACACGTCAAGGTTAATATTTTGGGTCAAAGATTGACCAGTTATTAGTCAACAAAAATCATGAATGAAAAGACGGATCATATACACTATCCAAATCTCACAGGAACTCTTGAAGATGACATGTGGATAACTGACAGTGGATATTCTAGGCATATGACAAGAGACTGGGATAGGGTCTCTAGTCTAAATTAAAAGAAGACATCCTACAAGGTAAAACTTGGAGATAAAAACACCTATCCAGTCGAAGGAATTGGTCAAGCCTCCGTCAAATTGAAAACAATTAACAATGTTCATTTGAGAAATGTCTTATATGTACCCGGTTTAGAAAATAATCTTGTATCCATATCTTGGTCTAGAGACTCTAGCATAGAGAACACTAGAGTTATTGGAATCCATGAAGGAAGACTGTAGAGACTACTAGAAATAAATGACGAAGCTCTTGTACATGATGAAGTCAATCCCAATGAAATTTGGCATAGAAGGTATGCTCATATCAACTATCAAGCATTACCTTTCCTCAAAAACATGGTTGAAGGAATACCAGAACTACAATCTACAGATGAAGGAATTTGCAAAGGATGTTCTCTTTGTAAGAATGTTTGGTGCCAGTCAAATATCTAGGAGGTTATCTTTACTATGTAATCTTCATAGATGATTACTCAAGAAATAATTGGTTATATCTCTTGAATAAAAAGGACGAAGTTTTCAGCAAGTTTCAAGAACGCAAAGAAGAGATAGAGAACCTCACAAACAAGAAAATCAAGACCTTGAGAACAAATAATGGAGGAGAACACACATGCAAGGAATTTGTTGGATTTTGCAAATCGGAAGGGTTTAGGAGGGAGCTAACTGTTCCTCATAATGCTCAACAAAATGGTGTAGCAGAAAGGAAGAACAAATATATTGAAGAAACTATGAAAACACTAATGAACGATCAAGGTTTATCTATGTATTTGTGGGGAGCATGAAAACAGTATATGTTCAGAACAAAAGTCCCCACTGCATATTGAAGGATATGAATCTAGAATAAGCCTTCTCAGGAAAGAAACTGTAACATCCCCAGCCACACAGGTTGGGCCACGATACACGAGAGAACACTTTCATTCCCTCTGCAGAACATATTGTAACATACCTAGCATCCAACTGAGCTATGCCGCATAAATTTTTCGAACTGCATGCAATTAAAATATATACACACAGATCTCTTGTGGAAACATGTCTATATAAAATGTAAACATACAAATACATCTATAAATGCACGGATTATCATGAAAATAATAGTAAATGTATACATGCAATATATGCAGGAAATACCCATAAATATAAACACAATTATAAATCATACACATGATAAACCCATAAAAATAAACACATAAATAATAATGAAACATGTAAATTTATCACACGAATGACACTTATCTTGGTAAGAATATCACAAATTGTGTGCATACCTTCCAAAAACCTCCTAGCCTTAGACCACACTACTCATCATTCTCAACAGTGGGTCACCCCCGAGATGGGACTAAACTCCACCCGGGTAAAGGGATTCCTAACCAGGCTAAAAGTTCATAGACAACAAGAAAGACTCTGTCGCAGGTGCCAACCCAAACTAACATCCTACAGTCCTTCATTCCCCACATTCCTATCCCACCCAGGAAGTCTGCCCCTTCTCTTCTCAAAATTGCTTCGACTGCTTCACTTCCTTTCATGGATTTAGCAACAGGTTGGGCAGGAAGTATCAGAGCCCTATAGCTGCAGTTTAGCACCTTTTAGGAAATCAACTCCCAACAATTCTCTCACCTAGAGAATTTCTCACGGTCTTGACAACCCGACTCTTTAATATCCCACGGGCCTGACAACCCGCTTCTTCAATCCAACTCCCAAGCTAACCAGATACACCAACACAAAATGGCTATGGATACCGGTTTATGTACAGTCATGAAGATACAAAGGATAACTCAATGGGTGTGTGCATGCTCATGGATGATTGACTGGATGACTAAATGATGGAAGGAATGATGGGAAGAATCTTGGAAAAAGATGGGAAAATGAACTAAGTCCCAACAATATGTAAGAATGTCCCCAACTTGACACTTGTCATGTTGGGAGCTAATTTGGCCCCACTTGTCCCCTACTTTAGAACTTAGGATAAAATAATTATCCATACTTTATGATTTAAGAAATATTAATATAATATTCCTTTTTGGCTTAAGCTCCCTAGCTTACTCCTTTTCCTAAACTTTTAGGCCCCTCCCTTTCCCTAACCAGTGGATTTTAGTCCACCATACTCTTTTATCGTGGTTGGTCTATGTGCAACGATGTATTTTATATTTATTATGAGACATATACAAAAATAGGCGCACTGGCCTTTAACATCTAGGTTCTCTGGCCTAATCAAAACATAAGCATCCTAGATTATAATAACTGGTTCACTAGCCTATAAAAAACAACATATACACAAAATGATCCATGGCCTCAAAATCACGCGTACTCAAGTTGTTGCCCGTGGTATCCAAGAATGTGCACACTTCATCATTTTACTGCGTAGTACAAGCGCGCACTATGCCATGAAATTTGCATACAAAATGATATCAAACAACTCACCAACTTAAGTACATTTTCATTTACATTACAATTGGGTTCAACCTAGGGATATTATATAAATCTAATGTGGAACACTTAAGAATCTTTGGATTCCCTATTTACATTCACATCCCCAAGGATAAAAGGAAGAAATTAGAAACCTAAGGAAAGAAGGAAATATTCGTGGGATACAATGAATCATCCAAGGCATACATAATCTATATCCTGGAACAACATAAGGTTGAAGTTAGAAGAGACATAACCTTCAATGAAAAGATGGCTTTCAAGAAATCCATAGAAGAAACTATAGAAGAAGAAGAGTATGAAGAGCCTAAAGAAGAAAGCACATGTCTTCCAGAATGTCAGAACGAAGAAACAAAACAACTTGATCATCCGATGCAACCATGTGAAACTATTGAATCAGACACTATACCCAAAACCAAGAAACATCCAACTTAGCTTGAATCTACTCCAAAAGAAACAAAAAGACTCAAAGCCCCAAGTGGCACCTTTAGAAAAAAGAAAAAAACCCAAAAGATTCTCCAACTATGTAGCATGTATGGCAAAGCTTATAAATGAAGAACCCACCACATTTGAAGAGGAAACTCAGAAGAAACAATGCAAAGAAGCCATGACAGAAGAACACTAGTCCATCATGAAAAATGATGTATGGGAAATTGTTCCTAGAACCAAAGAAAAATCAGTAGTAACTTCGAAATGGGTCTATAAGATCAAACATGCAACAGACAAAAGCGGGGACAATTACAAAACAAGGTTCATAGCTAGAGGGCTCTCCCATAAGGAGGGAAAAGACTATGACAAGACATTTGCTCATGTTTCCAGATATACTTCTATTAGAGCCATTATGATTTGTGTTGCTTCCATGGGATGGATTTTACATCAGATGGATGTAAAGACAACTTTCCTCAATGGAGAAATCGAAGAAGAAGTATACATTGAAAAACCTCAAATATTTTAAGTACACTCCAGAGACACTCATGTTTGCAGACTAAAGAAATCCTTGTATGGACTCAAGCAAGCTCCAAGAGCTTGGTGTGCCAGAATAGACAACTACTTAATAAGACTCGGTTTCTCCAAGAGTCATGCAGATCCAAATCTTTACTACAAAATCATGAACAATGCACCTGTGATTCTACTACTATACGTCGACGATTTATTCTTGACAGGTGAAGAGTCTCACATCATCCAATGTAAGAAGGAACTAGCTTCTGAATTCCATATGAAAGATATTGATCTCATGCATTATTACTTGGGACTAGAAGTATGGAATAAACGTAGTGAAGTATTTACTTGGACACGGATAATATGCATTGAATATTCTTCATAAGTTTGTTATGATGGATTGGAAATTCATGGACACTCCTATGACCACGGATATAAGGAAAGTAAGATACTCATATTCAGATCCAATAGACCCTTCCCTATATCGAAAATTGATTGGGTCATTGATGTATTTAGTGAATACTCGACTAGATATTTACTTTGTTGTAAACACCCTAAGCCAATTTCAGGTGTAACCACAACATGAGTATTGGATAACTGCAAAGAATGTTCTAAGATATATTCGTGGGATGCTAAACTATGGCTTAAAATATACTGCATCTAGTGATATAGAACTTCATGGATTCATAGATTCAGATTGGGAAGGAAGTGCAAAAGACAGAAGGAGCACTTCATTGATGTGTTTCATCTTGGGTTCCGCTATGATATCTTTGGGAAGCAGGAAACATAATTCTGTCGCACTCAACACAACATAAGTAGAATATATCACATCATATGAGGCATGTACATAAGCAATATGGTTGAAAAATATGATTTCTGGATTATTTGACCAGGTTCCAAATTCGACCATAATATACTTTGACAATCAGAGTTGTATAAGGCTATCCAAACACCCTGTGTTTCACGAACGGTCGAAACACATTTAGATCAAATACTATGTTATTCTAGATAAAGTCTAGGAAGGAGAAGTTAAGCTTCAATATATCCCCACAGATGAACAAACAACAGATATTTTGACAAATCTTCTATCCAGGATAAAGTTTTCATACTTAGGAGACAAGTTGGGGATTGTGGAAATAACTCCCTTAGCTGAAAGGGAAGAGATGGCTCTCCAGGTTTTGAGGGAGCACTGATATATCATTGATTTATGGAAAATCATTTTCCATATTGGAAAATGGTCCAGGATGGGCAGTTTCTTTCCAGTTCGGAGAGTGGTTTGAGATTTCTAACGGACAAAAATTTTCCAGTTCGAAAAATGGTCCAGATAGGACAATCATTTTCATAGAAAAAATGGTTTGATATATTGTTGATGTACCATAGAAAACGACTCCCCTTGTGGCCAGTGTGGGGGAATGGTCTAGGAAAATCATTCTTCTTGGAAGTCACTCCCAGTAGTGGTCAAGCAGAATGGTTCGCCTCGTCGGGAAGTTATTCTTTTGAAGTTCACAGTTGTGATTAGTTTCGAAGAATGGTCCGTTTTGGAGGTTGGTGCAGGACAGTCATTTCCTTAGGAAATGGTCCGAAGATTCATTCCCTAGAGAAGACTCATTCTCTCCAGGTTCTACTATGTTTGGTGCTAGAGGAATGGCTTAGTTAGGTGAATGGTCCAGGTTCTAGGGACAAGCATTCCCTAGGGAAGACTCATTATCTTCAATTTTCACTATGTTTAAGTGCTAGAGGAATGGCCTAGTTAGGTGAATGGTTCAGACTCACAAATCAAGGAAAATTATTCTTCCATGCTTGGGAAGAATAGTCCATATATCCCATGGTTGATTCTTTTATTGTATGAGGGTAGATTCTCTTCCAAATATCACAGGAGTGAGTGGAAGAATGGCCCAGATGACTTAGTTTATATCATGATATTTTTTTTATGCAGGTTGATATCAGATGATATGATTTCTATGGAGACTCTATGTCTTTGGACAATAGATGTATGCTACTATGATGGTTATATTACACTGGTTCTGACTATGTGTCACTGATTAAGTAGTTGTGTACTACTTGGTGTGGTTGTGTACCATTGTATATTAGTTGTGTACTACTATGGGTAGACATAGTTGTGTTATATCAGATGACATTGTACTGATTTTCATGGATATTATCCAGTTGAATAATGATGACGATGCTCGTGATTTGATCATGAGATAGCCTGTGTGGCTATAATGATGCTACCGGGTAAATGGTTTGTTTGTGCTCAATACCATTACCTGTTATGCCTCCCTATATAGGAGGAATTGTTGATATTATGGTAGCTGAGGGAGGTATTAACCTCCACTTGTGACGTTTGATGAGATTAGAATATTTTATGAAGCAAGAGAAACCCTAAAAGACTTGAACATAACCCTAGAAGAAAAGTCATCTAAAGAAAATATTTTATATTGAGTCTTTCGCCTCTAGAGGAAGAAGTTGGCCCATATAGCTTAGAGAAAGCAATATAAATATAGGATGCCAGTTCTCATTTGAGATAGGCATCTCGGAATTACAGAAATCCACTTGTGTTCACTGCAGAAATCTAGTAGTGCACAATTTTGGGTGCAGCTGCAGCTACAGTTCCTGCAACCTATAATTTTGGTTTTTCTAGGTTGGACTTTCTGATCAGTATTGGTTATCTTTTCTTGGTCCATTAGCCTTGGCTGTCTATTGATTTTCTACCAGAAATATTTCTCCGTCAAGGTCAAGGTGCTCAGGGGTGGCATTAGTGCCTATAGTTGGGTGACAATATTGCTATATTGTCTATGGTTAAATGAGAACACCCACTTTTCTAACAGTAGAAGCATGTGAGATTGCAATTCAACAGAGTGAGTGGAGTAGAGCTGAAAGTGACAGAGTTCCATAGAAGAGAAGGAAACAAAAAGGGAGCAATCATGACATTAAAAGGTTGTTGTTTATATTGTTATGTGTTGATTATCATTCATTCCATGGGTTCGATTTGAATATTGTTAGTCAAGAGATGAGTCTGGTCATGTCTTGTAAGTGTCTATTTGTGAATCTGGTCTTGTAGTACATGCATAGTCTAAGAGAAAGAACATGGAGCCTTGTAATGAACTACTAAGAGAATGTATGAGAGCGCAGGGCACTATTTATGAATAAGGATGAGTCTCTTGGTATATATATGTGACTAGTTGAATGAATAAAATTCAAGTTGCATCATTTCCTATCATTCATTGTGTTGAGTATGTGTCCAATGAATGTATGCGTTAATATTCCATGTTATTAATATTTAAGTATATTTCAATGGAATGTATGAGTGTCATCCCAAGTGAATTCTCTATGTAATTTAATCCTTCATCACCGACACAATACCAAATGGTATTTGTGATTCTCATGGCGTCTCGTGTGAGACCTTCTTCAGTATTCAACCAAGGATTGATACGTCGATGCCTTGGGTTTTGTTTGTTAAACTATGGATGAACCCAAGGTCATTAACCCCTACAACATTAATAAGGATGCATGCAAGATATCCAACAACAATGTCCGAGATCCAAGCATTTAAACGAGAGACTATATAATCTCAAAACTCAGATTAGCTTCATTGAGAGCTTCCATTGATTTCTCTTTGTGCACCTTTGCAACACAAATTAGAAGGAAAGTTCCTCGTTCTTTGAATTATATGTTAGTGGAGTGTATGAATCATCCTACAATTGTATAAATAAATTCGTATGTGCCACTAATCATGTCTCCCAATCCATCATATTGATATAGGAAAATCCTCGGAAGGATTTCTATAGATTTTTCATGCAAAGGAGGTTATCCAGTAGCCAAGAATGAAACAAGATGTCCTACACTATAGGAATATTAAAAAATAACTTCCCATGGTGGATGACTATATGTGACCCCTCCTTTAACCCTAGGTAATGAATCAAGGGCATCTAATGCTTCCGATGTAGCATCATCTCCTAAATTGGCAGCCATAAGAAGTGAAACTAAGACAATTATAGTTCCAATACGATGGATGCTTTCTCAAAACACATCATCAACATGTCAAGATTGAAGAATACATGCAATTGTTGCATCATCATGTGTCTTCCCATCAAGAGTTCCCTCTCGCATCACATGGGGCCCATCCTTTTGAACCCAACCACTGCACGACCAAATCCTAAGCAACCAAATTCTTCTGGTTACCATTGTAAAGGATGATTGTTGATCCAGATTATTTTGAGAAAAACATGATGGTAGAAATATAACAGAGATATAACAAGGAAATACAAAGATATATTTCAAGGAATACGGTAATACAGTAAAACTCAGATTCTATCAATGACTATGTGCAGTACAAAAGACCATAAAATGCAAAGCACACAATCTAGCTAGAATGGTGGTATCTTATCTCTTAAGAGAGATGTGTCGGATACACTCATTTGCAATAAGTTGATTGCAATAAGGCTCTAAATTCCTTTTTTAACATAAATCATAAACGAGAAAACCATGACCTAGGAAGATGAAATGCCAAAAGGTTTGTGGGCCCCGATGGGGGTAGTTGATACATAAACTTCCCTAGGGCGTAAATTTTGCATATTGTATCTGTTTGGGGTGATTTATACCTCGTCAAAAAGGTATAGCTAAGGAGTACACACCCCAAATGGACCAATACATCCCAATAGGGATCTATTGAGCATTGTCACATCAAAAAACATCATTTAGGGCCTTAAAATGACCCCATAAGTTTGGGACCAGAAAAAATGTAGAAAAAAATCTAGGATGGAAACTGTAATTTGAGCCACTTGAATAGGTGGGAGGCTACTTATTTCCACCTGGATCAAGCATGGCCAGGAATTGCTTGATCCATAAATTGTGAGTAAACAAAGGTGTTGGTGAAGAAATCTGGGGATTAATAGCCATGAGTAGGAGAGAGGGGTTCAGTTCCATAGGATTATCTAAGGTGATCAATTTTGTGGGGGGCATTGTGCTTGAGGAGAAATAAAGAGAATCAATGAATAGAGTCCTGAAAGGATTTTGATTGTGAAGAACATGACATTCAACTGAGGAGTTAAACTGATATTTGTGATAAGAACAACATTTGGTAGGCTTGGGCGAGGTAGGAGAGGTAGGATAAGAAGTCAATGAAGGGATAGATTGGGAAAGAATATATCAAAGGCTAGGAGAGAGATTTTGTTACACAACCAGGGCCGAAAAAAAGGCCTTATCTACGGAAGAGATTTCAAATAAATCAACCTCTCCAGGTAACAATAATAAAAGACCGATATTAAATTTAACAATGGGTACTTCTTCTGGATCTTGAATCTAAAGCTGAATCTAGAGCTTAGTAAACATCTCAATGTATATTTGGACAGATTGTCTTGAGATTTAGTAGAGTTACGATCAACGATCTAGGAGAGTCTAATGGTACCCCGAGGTATAGAAGCGATTATGTAGCACTTTAAAAAAATCATCCCAAGAACCAATAGGTGGAAAGGTGATCACAAGATGATCTCCAAAGTCCACCACCAGAGAGGACGTATATGTTTGGGTGTCCCACCAATATTGAGTAACCCCTTCCAATTGAAAACTAGTAATTTGTAGCTTCTCTTCTTCTATCATTCCTGGGAAGGTCTTGAAATAAGTGGATAGACCACATACCCAGGAACCAACAACATCACCATTCATATGCCTTAAAATCTTAGGCAACTAGAAACGAGTATCTAGTTGTAGAGATATTGGGGATCTCCGTTGGAGCTGCATGAGTTCATTCATAGCAAGAGATAGGTATTGAATGGGAGCAGATTTATCATAAGTAGATTCCTCAAGGGATGGATCTCTACGAGGAGGAATTATATTCATATACTGAAGAAAATAGAACCGAGAATGGAGAGTGCATTGAAAATAGAAGAGAAAGATTGTTGCATCCCAAGAGGGAGGGAAAACCCTAAAGCATTCCATCTAGAGAAAACCCTAGTGCATTATTATTTGTATCTGGATTTGGATATGGATTTGTATTAGGACCTATATATGGATGGGAAAACATTGGATCCAAAACCCTAGATAAAGATCCAACCCTGAACCACATTGTATGGATACAAAAAGGGAGGGTGCGCTAGCAAACCCTAGCCAAGCACACACTGATAAGGCATGTTGGAAGAGAGGGGAGGGCATGAAAAACCATAGCGTACCTTGGAACGAACTAGGGAAGAGAGGGGTACTGGAAGATCCCCACTACCAAAGAACCAAATAGTGGAGGGAGAGAGAAACCCTAGCACACTATGTTGGAAGAGATGGAGGGTGAGTTGAGCCTCGAGCACACCTTTGAAGCTAGAAATCACAACAAAGGATTGGGCAGTGGAGGTCTAGAGAAAACCCTAGCACACTACACGAGAGATGGAGGTTGGAGCCACCTCTAATGCACCTTTGGATCAGAATATTGGGTGAGTGCGGACACTATAAACCCATAAAAAAAATTCTATGTCTAAAACTCACTAGAGCAAAAGCATCCCAAATCGACGCTCTGATACCATTTGATCCTCAATAACAATACTCTGGAAATTAACTAGTACAGGGAAACATGAATACTATCACCAAAAATAAGAGATAAATGAACATCACTTTGTTTATGCTTGCTATTATATGATGGCTTGAATAGGTCAAACGACAACTAGCTTCTAACAACCAGTTAGCTAGATCTGATAAACTACCTCCTTTGGCCTTGTGCCCAATTGTTTTTCTCCTCCAATACGCTGAGAGAGTGCGCCTTCCAAAAATCCAGCTAGTTGATAGAGAGTTTCTTCCTTGGGATTCACGTGGATGTCTCTTGGGTTTCCCATAGTGTATATAATAAGATGACTATTTTGAATTGATAAGTTTTTAGTAAAAACTTTGTAGGTTTTCAAATTTATGAGCAAAAATATTTTCACTTCAATGTTTAAGAAAGGATATGTTTCCAACATACATAACACATTCTAGAACACAAATTATTATAAAAGTTAATTGTAATTCAAACTATTTTATTTAAATTAAATTAAATTATAAAAAAAAATGTGAAGCCCCATTATAAATATTGGATATAGCCTCAACTATGACCATTTAAGGGATACCGACTTTCTTGCACCATTTAAGGATCACTAGTTTTCTTGCATACACTATGTAGGCTAAAATGGTTTTTGGATCTTGGAATATGACATCAAATTGATTTTAATTGGCTAAGATCTCTTCTTCTTATTCAAACCTATAACTCGTCTTCTTCTTACCTAAGGACTACCCCCTTATGTACCATCAACTAGTTATTTTAGGTGACATGGTTTTTTTTAAAAGGGTGATGAGTCAACCCACATTATCTAATAATACCTTGATGACTGTAAAACAAAATGGAAGAAAGTAAGTTTTTATTCCAACAACCTAGCCATCCCATGTCTAATTCACATCCATGGAATGTACCACCTCACAATTAGAGTTGTCAATTTCCAATAGGAAAGTATGTCCCTTAACCTCTCCTCAAAGCCTACTGGTTAAGAACATGTGTTTCCTCCTTAGAGAACACAGGTTCTAGTGAGGGGTAGGGTATGTATACTTGTCCCACTAACAAGGGATCTCAGGAATAAGGATCCCAACTTTCACCAACCCTAGTATCTTCACAAAGAATTTGGATTATGCTATCCTATTTGGGTCGTAGATAATAGTCTCTACAATTGATTGTGTGAATGGATTTCGAGGTACAATTTTCTGCGAGGGTCGTACAACAGTACGGACTTGGAATGGATTACAAGGCATAATTTTTGGGACTATTTATAGTGTGTTGTAAGTGGATTGCTGGAAATTGTGATTTCGTTGTTGATATGTATTTTCTTGAAGCTGAATAATAAGATCTCTCTCTCTCATTGGGTTTCCCCACATTGGGGTTTTCCCTGACATTTGCCTAAATTTCTGAGTTATTCATGGGTGATTGAATGTTCTTCATTATGTTTAATTCCACTGCATAATTACTTAGCAATGCGTATTTTTGCTTATGGTAAGTTATGAATGTCGGTTTTAGACATTTCAGAGTTTATGCAAGACAATCATATCTAGATTTCTAAGTGTATGAACTATTATTAGCTTGCTGATTTTTGTCATTAAAAATTATATCTTACACAAATCAAAGTCTCCTTATATCAATGGCCAAAAAAATTTAGAGTCGGGAGCTAGATTGGCCAATATTGGGTCCTTCACCCTGAGACCACCATGGGATCTAAGAGCCGGTACCACTTGCCAATTTACCAGGTAGAAGTGTTTATGATTAGTTTTCCTACCTTCCCAAAGAAATTTTATTAGCTCTTGTGCTACTTCCCTCTTGATTCTCATTAGGGCCAACATGGAGGAGTATTGAAATATGGGAAGAGTCAAGAGAAACACTTTCACCAAAATTAGCCTACTAGCCAGATTCAACCATTGAGCCCCCCACAAAGTGAATGTTTCCCATATATTTTATAGGATTACATAATAATCAGCCGTTGAGAGAGAGAATTAAGGCATATGGGAATCCCAAGATAATTGAAGGATATCCAATTTGTCACAAGAAGGAATTGAAGAGTCCTTGCATTGACAACAAGAGAGGAAACACTAGTTCTCCAGGCATAGAGAAAACATTTATTATTGTTGACTACCGCTCGTGAAACATGAAGAAATTGGTCCAAAATGATTTTGAACCTTCTTTCCATAATGGAATAAGCCCCCCCCCCCCAAGAAGGAGAATGTCATCATTGAACTAGGAGTGATTTGTTCGTTTAACTCCTAAGGTTATTTTGACTCTTGGTATGTTCTCATTCCTTCTTTCGTGTTCCAATATTCTTCCTAGTGCTTTGTCCATTAGAATATACAAAATGGGAGATAGTGGGGCAGTCTTGTAAGATACCCCTGGTGGCCTTGAAAAAACTTGTTGGGTGCCCATTTAACAAAGGTGTGATTTAGGGGTTACTAATGAAAGATTCAATCTAGTGAATGAAGGAGGAGTTAACACCAAATTTGGTTAGAAAAATGAGAAGAATGTTGTTCCTAATCTGATAGAAGGAATTTTCCATGTCAATATTAATAACCATGCCTCATTCTCCTCGAGCCTTATTGGAATGGATTTCCTCTTGAACAAGCATGATATCTTCCCAGATTTGTCTTTTTGCAACAAACCCAACTTGATTAGGGGAAATGAGTTTGTGGAGGATCTTCTATAGTTTGGTTGCTATAATTTTAGACATGATATTATATGAAGCATTGCATAGATATATAGGCTCGAACATTGAAAATGAGATTGAATGTTGTTTCTTAGGGATTAGAGATAAGAAGGACAAATTTGTTGATCCCCCCATTCTCATTGATTTATTTACATAATGAGTCATTCTTACTAGGTCAAATTTTATGATGTACCAACATATTTTGTAGAAGTGAGCAGTGAATCCATTTGAACCTGGGGCCTTATCGGGTTTGAATTGCATGAGAGATTCTAAAATATCCTCCCTCGTGACTTGTTTGGTAAGCTCATCAATATCCATGTCCTGAACTTAGTTAGGAATGTAAGATAATGCCTGATCTCTTATCCTACTTTCTAACATTCTTGACTTAGTATATAGAGACTCATAATGAGATAAGGCTGTCGTCTTGATGTCCTTGAAAGAGGTGAGAGTGGTTTCATCATCCAGTTTTATTCCACATTATTTCTACCCCTCTGAATCTTTCATTGTCTATGGAAAAAGTTCATGTTCCGGTGACCCACCTGAATCCAAAGGCATCTAGATTGTAATCTCTGCATTTCTTCCTTCTTTTTATGGGTGGATTGAATTTGTTTGTGAGTTTTTCCCTCTTATTTTAACAAGGAGGGGGTGATAGGCCCATCCTCCAACTGGGACACCATTTGGGATATTTTTTCCTAAACTTGAAGTATTTCTTCTTGCGGGGATTTGAAATTGCATTTAACCCAATATTTGATTTATTTTTTCAAAGATATGATTTTTTGTTCCTAGATGTGAATAGGGGAACCAACCACCCAGTGACACAAAATAAAGGAAACCAAGGGAATAAAAGAATGGTTATCGAACCATAAGGGATTAAAGAGAAAGGGGGTTGGTCCCAGATCTTTGGCATTAGAGAATAAAAGGGAGATATGCATGTGATCAGAACTGGCCTAGAGAAACATTTGGGAAGAAATGAAGGGAGGTTCAACGAGGAAGGAATTTCTTACTAGGAAGTAGTCGAGTCTTGCAAAAATATGACTAGGACCAGATCTGCAATTAGACTAAGTGAAAAGACCTTTTGTTGGCTTGATGTCCACAATATCCATGAAAGAAATAATATCTTCAATATGTTCCCAACAAGAATATTATACCAAGGAACCACCCCATTTTTTCCAGTGATGAATGGTGGTGTTAAAATTCCATGCAAAAATAATTTTTTCGAAGGATTCTTCCTTGGATAAATCTAATAGAGAATGACAACAATCTTGTTTTTTATGATATTGATTGGGCATATATATGTTTAGCATTATATAATTCTTACCCGTTGAGTGTTGAAACAACTTGACCAGAAGCCAGTTTTGAGTAGACTTGCTCTCCTCAAGATGGAATATTTGTGGATTCTAAAGAGTGCAGATTCCACCTAAATCCCCCCTTGAACTAACCAAAAGAACTGAATTGTTTTTCCAAAAGAAGATGCTTTCCTAAAGGACCTTTGAGTACTTCATTTTTGTTTCCTAGAGCATAAGGATTTAAAGTTTTTCTGCATTAATCAACTACCTCATTTATTCTACTTTTTCTTTTCTCCCCAATCCTATACAATTCCATGAGACTATTTTCATTATTTACTAATGCTTTTTGCTAACCCCCCTTTAGGGGGTACATATTCTCTTGGTCCTATATTCCCTTTGGCATCCTTCATAAGGGTGATATCCATATTTTTTTGCAATCCCAAATCCTTCTCCTTATCCATTGTTTCCTCTAGCTTACAATGATTGGATTTTCTTCCCACCTTTTAATCGAGACAGTTAGCCCCGAGTCTATGCCAGACTCATATTTTGATTCCCCTTCTGAGTCTTCTTCCAACATAACCTAGATTCTAGATTTAGGATGAGGTCCCGAGCTATGTCTAGTGAGGTTTATTTCCCTAGGGACATCATGGTTTGAAATCTCTTAGGGTTTTGTGGGATTTCAATCTCTTGCCTCCTATTTTCGACCTCTTCTACTAATATTTATTTAATTTCCTCAAGAGTTTCGTATGGATCCGCAAGAGATACAAATATTTTTTCTTGATTCATGATCACCTCCTCCCCCTCCAGAAACAAAAGGCACAGCAAACAAGGGACCTGGATCCAACTCAACACGACGAACTTCAGGCGGTTGTTGAGTTCTATACTTTCTCGATCCACATTTATTATTTTATGTCTTTGATTGATCTTTATCTCCAGACTGAGGATGAGTTGATTGGATTTTGGGGAAAGTTTTAATGAAATGTCCATATTCATGATAGGCCTTGCATTTGAATGGGATTTTCTCGTAATCAACTTGTTGAATATATGACCAATCATTTAGGGTTAATTGAATGGCTTCGAGAAGACCCTTTTCGAGATCCAACTCCACACAAATGCACACACAGGGGTGGAGGCCATCTCATTGTTCGACTCAATCAATATAACAACCCAGAGTGTTGCCTATGCTTCTAAAAGCCTTGTCATTCCAACAATGGAAGGGAAATAAGGGGAGTCGAACCCATAATGGAATCGTATAGGGGAATTCATTATCAATACTAAAACCTATGGCCCTGTGGTTGAAATACATTCCTATGGATCCCAAGGTAGCCAACGATCCAACAATTCATCTCTCACGACGGTTGATGATTCAAACAAAAATGTTGGGAAGGGGTCCAAACCTCTTATTTATTAGCAAGATATGGTCTGTCACCACATAGTTCCATGAACTATGTATCAAAGCTGTAGAAGCAAGCCAACACTCTATGTTGGGAGTTGGTGTGCATGTCGCCATGGATGATCACCTTTGTTGAAGAAAGTAGCCTAATGTTTTGGTTTACTCTCTCCACTGGGATCAACAGTACATGTATTCCATTCTCTATAGTTTTCTCAACGAGAGAGAAGGATGATGATGATCTCCATCGATGGAGCATTCCCACAGAATATACTTTTGGTAGGTCATTGAGTAGCTGGGCCAAGTTCTAGTTGTCGATATTGGTTTAGTTAGATGGTGGTCTTCAAAAATATCTTTTAATCACTACTCCATAAACCATCGGAGACAAATATCTTGAGAATCTAGCCAAATGCAACCCAAATCCATTGTTTTCCTTGAGAATTTCTTGACTCATTCCAATAACTGTGTCTAGATATAACTACATTCTTAACAGATGATTTACTCTTACTGAAACTCGGTTGCAACCACAATTTGTTTTGATTATTTGGTCATAAAATATTGATGATTTCCTATTACTCAATTCTGGCAGCAGTCACACCATAATCAAGGCCATTGGCTCGAGGAGGAACAAAATAATAGTTGTGGGGGCCTATCGTTATCTAAAGTTTTGGGTGAAAATTTCACGTGGACACTACACTTTTTCACACACATCAACAACTGCATGATGAATGAAATAAGGTGTGCATGTCAGTGATAAGTTCCACTATGCATTACAAGAATCAAGAATATATTGTATGCATGCTAGAATCGAGAAGAAGATATTCAAAAATATTACCGAATGATTAACTCAGGCAAAACAAGAGATCATGGAGTAGTTAAGGGAGGACTTGGTAAGTTATTTAATACTATCATGACTCCAAAGAGGCTACATGGGTTGCATGCAGGTGGTAGATGTTGATATTATAGTATTTTTGGGAGGTATTAACCTCCACTTGTGATCTTTAATGAGATTATAATATTCCAGGAAGCAAGAGAAACCCTAAAATACTTGGACTTAATCCTAGAAAATAAGTTGGCTAAAGAAAATATTTTATATTGAGTCTTTAGCCTCCAGAAGAAGTTGGCCCAGAAATCTTAGAGAAAGTAATATAAATACAAGATTCCAGTTCTCATTTGAGACATACATCTTAGAATTGCAGAAATCCACTTGTGCACACTGAAGAAATCCAGTAGTGCGCAAGTTTGGGAGTAGTTGCAGCTGCAGTTCCTGCAACCTGTAATTTCAGTTTTTCTGGGTTGGACTTTCTGATCAATGTTGGTTATATTTTCTTGTTGCATTAGCCTTGGTTGGCTATTTATTTTCTACCAAAATTATTCTCTCTGTCAAGTTCAAGGTGCTCGGGGTGGCATTACTGCCTATGGTTGGGTGACAATATTGCTATATTATCTATGGTTAAACGAGCGCACCCACTTTTCTAACAGGATATGGGGCCACACATCCTTCATTCAGTCTAACCACTGGAAGGAAGCCAATCCATAAGGTTATCAATCTTGTTGAAGAACTGTCGCTAGGGTTTCTAATAGGTGGAGTTACTGAAGAACTGTCGCTAGGGTTACTTGGAGGTGCAGTTGTAGAAACCTTAAAAATATTGCCTAGCACCTTATGATAGAATACCTTACTCAAGGAGAAGATATTCTAGTGTTCCTTAGTCCAATGCACCTCTTGGCACTCTCAGAAGGAAAAAACTTCAAGGTTAATATTTTGGGTCAAAGCTTGACCAATTATCAGTCAACAAAAATCATGAATGAAAAGACAGATCATCTACACTATTCAAATCTCACAAGAACTCTTTAAGATGACATGTGGATAATTGACAGTGGATCTTCCAGGCATATGACAGGAGACCAGGCCAGAGTCTTTAGTCTATATTAAAAGAAGACATCCTACAAGGTATAACTTGGAGATAAAAACACCTATCCAGTCGAAGGATTTGGTCAAGCCTCCGTCAAATTGAAAATGGTTAACAATGTTCATTTGAGAAATGTCTTATATGTACATGGTTTAGAAAAGAATCTTGTATCCATATATTGGTCTAGAGACTCTAGCATAGAGAACATTAGAGTTATTGGAACCCATGAAGGAAAACTGTACAGACTACTAGAAATAAATGATGAAGCTCTTGTACATGATGAAGTCAATCCCAATGAACTTTGGCATAGAAGGTATGCTCATATCAACTATCAAGCATTACCTTTCATCAAAAACATGGTTGAAGGAATACCAAAACTACAATCTACACATGAAGGAATTTGCAAAGGATGTGCTTTTCGTAAGAATGTTAAAAAACCATTCTCAAGCAACAATAATAGATCTAAGGAAATCCTAGATATAATACATTCAGATGTTTGTGTTTCGATGCCAGTCAAATCTTTAGGAGGTTCTGTTTACGATGTAATATTCATAGATGATTACTCAAGAAAGACTTGGTTATATCTCTTGAAGAAAAAGGATGAAGTTTTCAGCAAGTTTCAAGAATTCAAAGAAGAGATAGAGAACCTCACAAACAAGAAAATCAAGACCTTGAGAACA